>CM053791.1:87976629-88219129 GCA_028749045.1 Cupressus sempervirens | reverse complement strand
ATGAACTAAATGGAGCGACCACTCTCCCACCTAACCTTATAATAGGCCTATAGGGGTATGCCACAGCCCCTAAAATTCTATGGGCTAGGAGCCCACCCCTATTTATAGAAATATATTCTAGTTGATTTGTCCTAGTTGGCAAGAAAGTCAACTGCTCTTATTTGAAAATATTGCTCCTCCCCTATTATTATTAATTGTTGCCTTGCATGCTTCCCCACCTAAGTAAAATAATTTTTTAGATCACCCTAACCCCTATATGATGGCATGGAGAAGGTACATGACATAAAATAACTAGAGTTCTAAGGGAGATTCTCCAGTAGAGCTAGTAGGCAAGATCATTTATGAAGGGATTTGATCAAAAAAATTGGATGTGGGTGTATTATATTCCATCAAAGATGTAGTACCACTCCATAGCTTGCTATTATAAGGGGAGGGGGCCTTTGTACACACATTGGCATGCACCAAGTGGGTCTTCTTGAACAATATATAGTTTGGAGATTTCTCAATAGAGTTGGTAGTCTCATTCTTCATGGCCATCAACACCTACCTAAAGTGGGGTAGGGTGTGAGCCAAATGAGTTTCTTTCTTAGAGTAATCTAGCTTGATTAATAGAAAACCCAAGGAGATTGGTGATTTTAGGTTGAATTGTGTTCATATTTATCGAGTCTTTACTACAATAAACCATCTTCATATGAATGCACACCTGAATCTAGAATTTACTTCCCTAACCCTACATGCATACCCCTTACAATACTATTTAAGGAAAAGGGAAAGGGAGTACTAGAATAGTAAGGTGGTGCATGCAAAGGGATTTCTCCTACTATTATATTCTATGTGTGAGCATGTTACATATAGAATCTTGCAATAATATAATAATAGGACGGACCCTTTTTCCATGTAATAGGGTAAGGGCCCCAATACAATAGTTAGGGGCTAGGTATGTTACTTATAGACTCAAGATGCATGCAAAGGTCACTATAGTGTAGAGGGAGGGATATGTTCCATCCCCCCTTATAGGAATTTCCCTTCCTATTCATGTATGCCCCACTTTATATAATTAAGGGTGCCCTTTAAACTAGTGCACAATAATATTAAAGGGGGAAATAATCTATTTTCCTGTAGGGCTCCCCTATGATGTGTAAGGGTTCTATTCTATTACTCCCTACTATTATATTATTCGGTTCAAAGGGAGGGTATATTGTTCCTTAGGTTCATGTAGAGGGCTTCTATGGCTATTGTCAATGCATGCATGTAGACGGCTATTATTATGCAAGAGGTATGTAGATTGCATGTGAATGCACAAGGAGGGCTCTTATGGCTATTGTCAGTGCATGCATGCAGAGGGATCACACTACTCTATTGCTATTGTTGGTGAATGCAGAGGGATAGTATATTATTGTTGATGCATGCAAAGGTAGATTCAATTATGGAACTATAGTTGCATAGCACCACATCATTTATTAGAATTATATACATAATATTTCAAAGTTTGCAGTATCAATCATTCATCTGTAGTATCATAGATATAATAGGGGGAGGGAGAGTAGATAGATAGTGTAGAGGGTAGATGGATAGAGTAGAGGGTAGATAGATATAGTAGGGGATAGATGGATGGCTCACTGGAGATTCAAGATCAGGTTTCCATTATTGGGGTTGGGAAGTGTCTCCCCAGTTAATGCTCCAATGGCATGATTGGAGTAGTACCTCACTAATTGATTAGTTTGTTGTCACTCACTGCACGATCCCCTATAGGGTGGGATGGGGAGGGGGCAAGGATATGGTGGGGGGCCCTCTACATGCACCCCATATGTTCTAAAGGGCATGATCGAATGAATAGGATTTTGTCGATTAGGCTCCCCATTCATTATCGTATGACCATTTTGCCCCAAATGAATAGGGTTTTGTTGATTAGGCTCCTAATTCATCATCGTATATGATTCCCCTTTGAAGAGTATCTAATAGCCTTCCAGTGAGCCCACACATGATTCTCTTTTCTCATTCTTTCTCCCCTCCCCATCATAATATATGGGTAATGGATCAGGGTTGCATCCCCCATCTATTCTAGTTTATTAGAGTTGATTACACATACATGGGTTGACCATTCTTCTCATCCAGGTATCATGCATGTTGGACATTGTTATGGTTCAATCTTATCAATCAATTGGATAGTAGATCAGGGTCTTCATCATCTTCGCTCATACAGGTGGGACCTCCTCTTGCAATAATAAGCACAAATTTAATTCTCTATATAGTTGGGGGAAGGAAATCATTTAGCCAATGAGTGAGCCCTATTTATTGGTCCTCTCAGGTGGAATTATTTTTGAGCTCCAAGTCAACTACCATAATATTTTTGTTGACTATAGAGTCAATATAAAGCTTACCCCTCACCTATTGTGGTAGTAGAGTTCCTAAAGAGCCTAATTGGAGAACCTCATATGACTCTATAGCTTCTCATCTCTATTGATTATTTCTTCCAATGATCCATTCCACTTTCTCTCTCTGACTTTTTTGTATTCTCTAGCCGACTCTAGCTTATTGCTAGAATGTAGCAGTGCTCTCTATTATATTCTTCCTCTAGTCGCTGATCCAACTTGATGATCATTTTCTACTATTCTAAAGGGAGAGGGAACTCTTCATTCATGATGCACTCTATCTCAACCCTCTTGCTATGTTATCACTTGACTGACCCACTGATTTTGAAGGATATTAACGGGTTCAACTGACTCCCCAAGGCCTAGAATTCCCCATGAACCTTAGGAAGCATAACTATGCCATTATTTTATTATTTAAGGTGGGCCCCTATTCTATGGAGAGCCTCTGTGGGTGGGATTCCCCCGTAGAGGCCCCTAGCAAGGGATGGTTGGGAATAAAGGACCTCATGACATTCCAACCTTGTGTGTGGGGTTGGCACAACTGATTTCCTAGTCCTGTGTGTATTGAATGCACATGGGCCCCTACACTGAGAATAGTAGGGAAATTAGCTTGGAGGAACTATGATTCCTTTGTTCACATGCAAGGGCACTCTATAGAATAATGAATGAACTTATCACCCTTCTTCCATAATGGGAGTGTGCATTCATGGGACACCTACTATTCTATGGAAAATTGGGAACTCTTAATATTTTTGATCAAAAACTATCCCCTAAAATAATATTTGTGGGGGGGGGGGGAGGTCTATTAGAAAATTGTCTATCAAAAGGCTCTCGTCCCTAGAATTGATGCATCTACTCATTACCTCAGAGTTAGTTGTCCAATCTTAGCCCATCCAACCCTTGTCAAAGTCCCAAAAGAAAATCCCTATGTTGGAAGGGAATCAGAGCAGTACATTTCCCAACACATTGAGGACTCAAACCCCTAAAGGATTAAATCATGTTACTTTGGAGACTCATAATAAATTTAGTGGCGGCGGGATGGGCCAAAATCTCTTTATTTGTCCGCCTCCAACCAACTAATTAATTTTTTAGTGAAGTGATTGTATCTCCTTGGATAGATAAGAGGTTTGGTTGGCCAACACACACACAAACAAGGCCTTTGTTTCATGTTCTATGGGGGAGAACGCTATATCCCTTTGAGTGTAGTAGTGGGATTGAATCGAGTAAGTGGGTCCTTGTTAATCCATACAAGAAGCAACATAGGATATGAGAAGTGTGATTATGGGATCGATAGAAGCAGAAAAAGGTTACCCTAGTGTGGAGCTTACTGCCCCGCTTGGTTACTCAGATCCAATTTTTCTATTTGTGGTGGTTGTAAAGGAAAATTTAGCACAGCCCACCACCCACCCCACCTAGTAAGATATAGTGGGTAGTAATAGAATAGTAGGGTCCAAGCCAACTACGAGAACTATAGTCACATTCTTTTCTTCAAACCTTTTATAAGAATATAAGGGGCCCCAAGAAAGCCATATATTTGAGGGGTGGGTGTGCAAGATAACGACTATTGTGTTGTATTAATGCTCAATCTATTTGTTTGATCTTTGGCCCCCCCAGAATTGTTAGAGTAATTATTTGTTTGCACTTATTAATTAAATCACTTTGATTTAATTAATTAATTTGCCTATTACTCTAGTTTTCTTAAGCTATCTTGTAGGTGCATATAATTAATATTTTATTAATTATATTGTGCAACCTAGCTTTTTAGTTTAGGGTTTCTATCTCACCTTTATAAGGATGAGCATTGTACTTTCTTCATTATCTCTTATGCATTTTTCATTTGAGAGCAACTTTTCTTCTATCTCCATTGTTTAGCAAAACCCTTGCCTCTTCTCATCTTTTTCTTCTGTGACAGGTTTTTGCATGCAGGGATTCGAAGGCTTTGTGGATTTGATTGGCTTATTTGCTCAAATCCTACATGGTATCAGAGCCAAATCTATTGTAGCTTGTTCAGTGTCTCAAAAAAAAGGGAGAACAAGGGTTTGGCGAATCAGATATGGTGTTTTTTTTTGGGCTTTTTCTGAGAAAACAGGGGGGTCACTGATTTTCAGAGCAGTTTGAGGCCAAACAGACCTCACAGATGGATTCAGAAGATGTCAAAACCCTCGTTTTGATATAAAATTTGTCCGATTTGGACAACATTGATCTGGGAGGCAATTTTTTTTTTGTTTGCTGAGCCGTACGGCCCTTTGCACGCACTCCGAGGTGGAAAAATCAAAAAAATTGCAAAAAAAATATTTTGCAGTTAGCAACCCGCAGTGGAGCCGCTAGCGGTTACCGCTGGCAGTCCGCCAGCGGCTCTACCGGCGGTGTCCGCCGCGGCCCTGCCGCGCTCAGCCCTCCCTCCGCCCAACCACCGCCCGGCCTTCGCTCTGCCAGTGGTGCGGGGGTGGTGGGATTTTTTAAATTTTTTTTATTATTTTTTTTATTAAAAAAATAATTTTTTCATGCATTTTCAAAGGCCCTGGAGGTTTTTCTTCCGTAACTCGAGCATACGGACGTATTTTTTCCATCTGAAAAATGTGCTGGAAAGCTGGTTCTGAGAAGAAGATGATGGTATAGGATTTTTTATGTTTTTCTACAGTTTGGTTGCCTATTTTGGCAATCAAAGCCAGATGTTCTATTTTGCACTCCGGGAGGCGTATCTTGAGCATCTGATCTTTGATTTTGGACTTCTTTATATCAGTAGAAAGCTCTTTCTGTGCTCTTTCCAGTGATGCTGGTTATTGTTCTAGATTCTGTTCTAGGCACATCCTATTCAATCTTTTGCATTTTAGCATTCTGGTGGATATCCTGATTGTTTCAGGTCTGGAGATCAATTTTGTTGCTTCAGTTGCTTCGTTTTGGGCTCTACCTTCTGTTGTTTCAGCCTTATGTTTTTTCTAATCATTATTGATATTCATTGTAAGCATTTTTATGTAACGCACTAAGATAAAGTGCCACTCTTGCGTTTCGGGATCCTTTTCATTATTGTGATTCGTTGTACTCGCACTATTTTATAAAGTGTCATGGGGGGGATAGTTGTTTGCCACTTATAGGCCCTCTTTCTCTTTTTTTCTCATGTAGTGTCGATGACACGTGCCTTTATTGGTGTCTGTACCTCACTCTCGATGTGTCTGGTTCCTGTGTTGTAAGAGATTTTTTGGCCCACCTTTTCAACTGCGTGTCACCTCACCTGCCTTAAGGGGAGGTTATATTGTTGTTCTATGCTTCTTTGGTTGATGGTTCATTGGTGTGAGCTATGTATTCAGTACCTGATCCTACATACTAGGTGATTGCAGTGGCTAGCTACCTATGCATTTCGGTGAGATGGATCATTTACCATATAGACACGCTCGGTTTGTGCCTTCTATTTCCATGGAGGTTCTACAGATCAGCATTTTGACAGAGTTTTGCAGTTCTTCATGCTTCAATGATTCTCTTCTGATCTCTTTGTTCCTTCTTCTGGAACATTCTTTGCTATCTCTTTTTGGAGTAGGGTTTTTCCCATGTGGTTTTCTCTATTTCTCCTCTTTATAGAGATTTTGTTGTAATTGGGTACCTGATCAGGCCTTGTTGCCGGGACCCAATTCTACTTTCATATCTGTGCTAGGTTAGCTTACCTCCTAAGCTTCGCTTAGGGGGGGGTGTTAGAGTAATTATTTGTTTGCACTTATTAATTAAATCACTTTGATTTAATTAATTAATTTTCCTATTACTCTAGTTTTCTTAAGCTATCTTGTAGGTGCATATAATTAATATTTTATTAATTATATTGTGCAACCTAGCTTTTTAGTTTAGGGTTTCTATCTCACCTTTATAAGGATGAGCATTGTACTTTCTTCATTATCTCTTATGCATTTTTCATTTGAGAGCAACTTTTCTTCTATCTCCATTGTTTAGCAAAACCCTCGCCTCTTCTCATCTTTTTCTTCTGTGATAGGTTTTTGCATGCAGGGATTCGAAGGCTTTGTGGATTTGATTGGCTTATTTGCTCAAATCCTACAAGAATCCCTTGCTTAGATTTGACCTTTAGATGGACCAATCTCAGATGCTTCTCTCCTGGATGGTGGAGTGGAATTGATGGCTCCAATCGGTGACATAAATCATCAAAGACTAGTTCTGGATGCAAAGACACAGGAATACATTTCCTAGGAACTATATCCCCCTCCCCCATCTGGGTGGGTGGAAGATAAACTAGTTAGTAAAATTGAGGTTGGCAAGAAACCAATGCCAGTTTATAATGCATAAGTAGTATGACTTGAGCCCCTAGCAGTGGAGGAAGAAGCTCAATTTGGTCAAGTCTTTAGCCATTGATCTCACTGAAACTCTATCACCCACCCTCCCTCGAATACATGTCATTTGATTATAATCCCAACCAAATGGATCGATAGCTAGATTTTGATGGTTCAACTGGCCTATCAAATGCTTTCTTCTAAAAGACCATGATATCAAGTGCTTCTCCAACCCTTTCCACCCTTGGGTACAAGTAGATAGAAGTGGAAGGGGTGGTTGATCAATGCATCATTCCATGAGTGGAGCTAGAAGCAAGTATGATTCTACATGCATGAAGTCAATGGAAGCTTCTTATCTCCATACAACCTTGAGGATCACTAATCAATTCACTTGGTTCATGGCACACACTTGAGCAAAACCATCCTTTCAATTAGAAACAAGAGATGGAGAACTAGACTGAATAATCAATTTAATAGAAGTGGTCGTGGGCCAATACTTGGATTGACTTGAACCACTAGACATATATTAGTAGGGGCCTACCTACCCATGGCAGTGAGGGAAGAAGCCTTATCCATATCTATGCAAATTCAACCTCTTCTTTGAACCATAGCCAACTTTGAGTGAAAACCACAATTAATTAGTAAGGGGGAAGGACAAACGCTTCACTTTCTATGCTAGGAAGACAAGATCCCCTCAAGAGAGAGAAGGCTTTTTCTCATGTGAGGATATAACATAGCTAGTCAAGGACCAAACTATAGTAGTTCACCCCACCTCCCCCACCCCACTTGGTGGCAAGTAATGATGGCTCATTCAAATTACAAGAGATCATTGATCTTAGGATACTAAGTGAGTGAGGGCGGGCATGTGCTCTAATCCAATTGATTAAGTATCATTTCTTTTTAGAATGAGAAGGTCCACACATTGAGTCAACCCCATGCTATTGTTATTCGATGCACCTGGTGACACCAGAAGAGGTACAAGGGATGCGAGAGATGTTAATATTATGTGATATTTCTGACCCAACCCCTTGTACATTCAACTTCAATCCCATCACTAGATTGATCCAGTGGGATGAGTAAAGGTTAAGGTTCACCCTTCATGTCAATATTTTATTTGGGATAGGAGAGGTTTCTATGTCTTCTAAACCAACATTTCCAAATGTAGAGAAGGAGTGGTTCCTCCATAAATCTTCATGCCTACCATTAAGGCCCTTACTATCTATAGATCTACAAAAGAAGGAAATAATTAACTACATTGATTTTGGATGTGAGTATGCATGCATATGAATTGAGAA
This sequence comes from Cupressus sempervirens, assembly GCA_028749045.1. Lineage (NCBI taxonomy): Eukaryota > Viridiplantae > Streptophyta > Pinopsida > Cupressales > Cupressaceae > Cupressus > Cupressus sempervirens. Next base: position 88,211,191 of record CM053791.1, on the reverse strand, counting down.
TTTCAAACACTCCTATTCACCCAAGTTGATCTATTAACTAAATGTTTCTATAAGAATACAGAAGCTTGATAAGGAGCCAAAGTTGGGCTTTGTTTCAATGCTAGTAGCAATGGGGTGGGCAGGAGGAGAGTACTCTTCTATAACCATTTCTAGAGTCATACCTAGATTTGAATCCATGTGCCACAACTAACTTATTGAACCTTGCCACAGCCCCCCTAGTAGGATCAAAAATTGCAGACACACTAGTATGAGAAGAAGGTATGGTTCTAGGTGGTGTTCTAGACTCATATCCAATAGTGGATCCTACAAAGCCATAGATTTCATCCATATAGACTCTATGCAATATTGAACTCTATTGACAAGAGAAGCAACACTAGTCATGGGAGAAGACAAGATAGCACTAGTAGATCAAGATGCAGTTCTAGTCCCTTATCAATGTAAAGACCCAATTGCAATAGTTAGTGGATGATCCAAAGCCTCATAAAAGAGGAGCAAAATTAGTAGTTGCATGATTAGTTTGAGATCTTTCTCAAGTCCTTAAAGAGTGTATTAAAAAATTTCCCAATCGAGAGTATGAACAATGGCAAGGAAAGGGAGGGGATCTAGGGGACCTATTTCTCGAGTTCATCATTTTTTAGCCCCACTAACTATTGATTAAGAATTTGTACCAACTACTCGTCACATGAACTAATTTTCCTATCCCCATATATTTCCTTCTCCCCAACCTCAATTCGAAAAGGAGGATTTGGGAAGGCACCAAAACTCATACTAGACTAGGTCCAACAAACTATTATTGATATCAGTGCTACTAGTTGAGGCCCTCCATTTCCTATAATTCCCACAACACTGGGACCACCTAATTAAAATAGATATCAATTGAATGGGGTTGATAGTAGTGAAACTAGTGATAGAAGGAAGGACATGGCCCCTTTAGAATAGTTGGGGCCATAGAATAATTTTCCTATTTCCATGGTAGTGTTGATGCTTTAGGTCCTATAGAAATGGTAGGGGTGGGGGCACTACAATTCTTTACATCAAAAAAGGGGTAAATGCAGGATCTGCCTATTTCCATGCTAGTGCAGGGGAGCCTAATAAAACTCTAGGATAGGATAGGCCCTTACCAATAATAATTTGTTTGGGGGCATGTCTGGAGTAGGGGGTATGGCATTTAGGTAAGCAAAAAAGCATATTCTAGTAACAAAATCAAACAAAGGATGGTGCAGACGACCCTACAATTATATGGGCCTACCTACACCCCTGGTTCAAGATGGGCCAATTGGATGGGGTCATCCATCATAGAGTATACTTGTATAAAAGGTCTTAGGGTTAGGAATTGTTTCATAAGGTGTGATGTGAAAATTGGTTCTTGTAGCGGTATTGAGTTGTAAGGGATTACAGATTGTAATTAGGTTGTAATCACTGGATCGTAATAATATTGGACTTATTTTTTTATGGATGTATCCTAGGGATTGGGTGAACCACATTAAATCTTGGTGTCTTGTGTTCTTTTCTATGTGATCTATTATTTTATGATATTGTTTATATTTGCATGCAATTTTTATTTATGTCTATGGTTGTAAATCCTAACGAGTGGTATTAGAGCAAGGTTGTTTTTACAGTTATCCTCTGCAACAAAGTCTCCTGGTTGAGTGGGAGCAATGGCAGATGAGGGTAAGTTGAGAGTTGACAAATTTAATGGGAAAAACTTTTAGTTATGGAAGATGCAAATGGAAGACTATTTTTATCAGAAGGATTTATGGAAGCCATTGGAAGGAAAATCCTAGAATCAGGGATCTATGGAAACTAATGACTGGAATCTTTTAGATAGAAAGGCACTTGAAAGCATTTTATTATGCCTAACACCATCAATGGCATTTAATATTACAAAAGTGAAGATGATGAAAGAGTTGATGGAAACCCTAAAGAAATTGTATGAAAAGCCCTCTGCTTCAAACAAGGTATTTCTCATTAAGCATTTATTTGATATGAAAATGGCAGGTGGATCCACTGTGTATCATTTAAATGAGTTTAATACTGTTACTAATTATTTATATTTTGTGGATATTAATTTTGATGAAGAAATTAGGGTTCTCTTGATTTTGTGTTCTTTGCCTGAAAGTTGGAATGGCTTGGTAATGGTTTTGAGTAATTCTGTTTCTGGATCTAATACCCTAAAATATTATGATGTGATCGATGTTATTCTGAGTGAGGAAACTTGTAGGAAAACCTTAGGTGGATCTACATCTGGAAGTGCTTTGAACCACAAAGCAGAGGCAGAGAAAATTATTCTGAAAATCGTAGAAAATCAAGAGGAAATTTAAAGAGGAAGAGGTCTCAATCCAAAGGACTAAGAGATTTCCAGTACTATGGTAAAACAAGGCATAAGAAGAAAGATTGTTGGACTCGAAAGAAAAATGAAGGAGATAATCTAGAAAGGAACAAGGAGGAAAATGTGGTAAGTAACAAATCCAAAGAGGATGCTTTGCTCATAATCATTCCATGCTACACCTCATAAAGGTTATTTCATTGATTATGTCCAAGGGGATTTTGGCCTTGTTTATTTGGGGGATAATGAACTCTATTAGATGGTTGGAAAGGGAAAAGTTAAGATTGAGTTGTAGAATGGGAATCATTGGCCACTACATGAGGTAAGACATGTTCCAAGGCTAAGTAAAAATTTAATTTCACCAAAGCAACTCAGTTATGAGGGTTGTGTAGTTACTTTTAATGATAAAAATTAGAAGGTTTCAAAAGATTCCCTTGTAGTAGCAAAAGGTGTGAAAGTAAGCACCTTATATCTTTGTACAGGTCATATTGTTCCTTCTACTTCAATTGTTTCAAAAAAAAAGAATGTTCCAGAATAATTTTTCCAGTTAAGCAGGAAGAACAAATAGTTGTTGTAGATTCTAATGTAGTGTTGTGGCACAATAGACTTGGGCACATGAGTGAGAAAGGTATGAAAGCACGTCATTTAAATAAAGTTTTACCAAGTCTAAAATGTGTTAATATAGATTTCTATAAAATTTGTGTGTATGGAAAATAAAAGAGAGTGAGTTTTGTGAAGACTGGGAAAAAAAATAAAAAGGAGAAATTAGAGCTTGTGCATATAGATGTATGGAGACCAGCTCAGGTATCTTCCCTTGGTGGCTCTCATTATTATGTTACATTTATTGATGATGCAACTAGAAAAGTATGAGTTTATTTCTTTAGAAAAAAATCTAATGTATTTCAAACTTTTAAAAAATGGAAATGCTTGGTTAAAAATAAGACTAGTAAGAAATTAAAATGTCTCAGATCCAATAATGGTGGTGAGTATTGCAATCATGAATTTGAAGATTATTACTCCACTAATGGTATTCTTAGACAAAAAACTGTTCAAAGGACTCCACAGAAAACTAGAGTGGTTGAACGCGACTATAATAGAGCGTGCAAGAAGCATGAGGTTGCATGTCGGGTTGCCCTTACACATGTGGGCAAAGGCTATCAATACTATTGTATATTTAATTAATAGAGGTCCCTCTGCTCCTTTGGATTGTGGTATTCTAGAGGAAGCATGGACTGATAAGCAAGTGAGCTATTCTTTTCTCAAGACCTTTGGTTGTGAAGCATTTGTTCATATAGATTCTAAAAATAGAACCAAACTATAAGCTAAGTTAAAGAAATGTGTATTTTTTGGATATGGCATTAATGAATTTGGTTATAGGCTTTGAAATTTTGAAAATCATAAAATTGTAAGAAGTAGGGATGTCATATTCAATGAAAAAGTGTTGTGCAAAGATCTATTGCAACAACATGAGAAGAAAAAAGATGATTACGTAGTGTTGGATGATACTCCAAAAGATGATGTTCTAGCAATTTCTCATGATGTGTAACAACCGCAACAACAAATACCATACACATTAGTGAATGTTAGACAATCAATTAGGCTAATTAGACCTCTAGAATATTTTCTCCCTTTTTGTATTCTATTTTACTAACAAATTTTGGTGAACCTAAATGTTATGATGAAGCTATGCAAGTGGATACTAAGATTCAGTGGGAGTTTGCAATGAAAGATGAAATGGACTCTGCTAAAAAATAAGACATGGGATTTATGCAAGTTTCCTACAAGTAAAAGGGCTTTATAAAATAAATAGATTTACAAGTTGAAAGAAAAGGATGGAGGTAAGAAAAGATTTAAAGCCAGGTTAGTTGTAAAAGTATTTGCATAGAAAAAAGGCATTGATTTTGATGGGATATTTTCTCTTGTTAAAATGAATTCTATTTGCATTGTTTTAAGTATTTTGGCTACTGAAGGTTTGCATTTGGACTAGCTTGATGTTAAAATAGACTTCCTTATAGTGATTTGTATGAAGAGATATATATGGCTCAACCATAGGGATTTGAGGTCAAAGGTAAGGAGAACTTAGTGTGTAGATTGAAGAAAAGTTTATATGGCTTGAAGCAAGCACCTCGGCAATGGTATCTAAAATTTGACAATTTTATGCATGAGCATGGATATAGGAGGTGTCATTTAGATCATTGTGTTTACTTTAAAAGGTTGGATGATGACAGCTACATTATTTTATATTTATATGTTGATGATATGCTTGTAGCTGGGTCTAACATTGATCATATTAAGACGTTGAAATGCCAATCAGCACATGCATTTGCTATGAAGGATTTGGGGGTAGAAAAACAAATCCTTGGTATGAAGATTTGCAAAGATAGGAATAACAAGAAATTGACGCCATCTCAGGATGATTATGTTGAGAAGGTGTTGCAACATTTCTCTATGGAGAATGCTAAAACTATCACCACAACTTTACCTGGTCATTTGAAGTTGACTAAGGTGATGTGTCCCAAGACACAAGAAGAGGAGGATAAGATTTCCAAGGTACCCTATGCTTCAGTTGTAGGAAGCGTGATGTATGCTATTGTATGTACAAGGCTAGATATTGCACATGCAGTGGAAGTCATTAGTAGGTATATGAGTCATTTAGGAATTGAGCATTAGAATACAGTCAAATGGATTCTCAGATATTTGAGAGGAACATCTAGTAAGTGTTTACACTTTGGGGGCTTTACTACTAATTTACAGGGATCTGTTGATGTAGAGGATATTGATACCAAGAAAAGTACTACTGTTTATCTATTTACTGTTGGTGGGGCAATCGTGAGTTGGGTTTCTAAGTTACAGAAGGTTAATGCTTTATCCACTACAGAGGCAAAGTATGTTCCTGCTACAAAGGCCATCAATGAGATGATATGGCTTTAGTTCTTCTTGGAAGAATTGGGACACCCTCAGAGGGATAATTATTTGTTTATAGATAGTCAAAGTGCTATTCATCTTGCAAAGAATTCATCTCTGCCTTTAAAGAAAAAACACATTAAGTTGCAATACCATTTCATTCGATCAATTTTGGATGATGGATAGTTAAAGCTAGACAAGATACATACAAATGAAAATCCAGTAGATATGTTTACAAAGGTAGTGACAAGGGAGAAGTTGAATTCCTCTTCAGCTTTGGCTAGTCTTCTAGATTGAATAGGAATAAAAGAACAGCAGAGTCCATGGTGGTTTGATTTAGTGGGAGCCTCATGTGGTAGTGGTATTGCTACAGGATCAATCTCCAAGTGGGAGATTATTGTCTAGTGTGGAGTCTGATCATCCCCAAGTGGGAGATTGTTAGTTTGTGGTGACTGATCAAGGAAGTACTATACATACTTCATAAATTTTTGGGCTACTATTTTCCAATGTCTAATATTCGCTAATTGGCTATTGTTTATATTCACCAATTTATGGCTAACATGTTGTAACTAATTTTAACCCTAAATCGAGAAAAATACTTGTATAAAATGGCTTAGGGTTAGGGATTGTTTCATAAGGTGAGATGCAAAAATTGGTTCTTATGGCAGTATTGAGTTGTAAGGGATTATAGATTATAATCAAGTTGTAATCACTAGATCGAAATAATATTGGACTTGTTGTTTGGTGGACTTATCCCATGGATTGGGTGAACCACATTAAATCTTGGTGTCTTGTGTTCTTTTCTGTGTGATCTATTATTTTTTGATATTTTTTATATTTTCTTGTAATTTTTATTTCTATCTTTGGTTTTAAATCCTAATAGGAGCTACTCAACTCCAAGTAGGGAGTGAACTTTCTCTAGCTAGTCATGTAAGTGGGATAAGAAACTATCTCATCAGCCTATAGGGCCCCTTGTACCATCATTATAGTTCTTTGTCACACCCATATCCTTAATAAGGCTCCCTATCCTATCAAATTCTAGGCTATGGCTCTATGGAGCAATTAAATCCTAGGTGGAGGTTGGGCAACTAGAAGGTATTGAAGGCCTACCCTGCTAGAACGCAAGTTGGATGCTTAGATGGAAGACCAACGAGATAGTTATGTAATGTAACTTTTTCCCACCCTACCAAACCCCTAAGGCTGGAGATTTGGTGAGCAAAATAACTTTACTTAGGATGGTTGGGACTCCTGAAAAGACAATTGTACACAGTCGAATCACGTATTCATGAGACCTTAGAGCAGAGTGCAAATAGAATGACAACGAACTAATCTATACCCAAGAAATCATTGTCAAATAAAGACTCTATGAACATCTCTTGTTTCCCTACTACAACTGCTAAGATTTCTCTCAGACCAGCATCTCAGTGACAGTTCTAGAGCGGGAGTATGTTATGAATGTAGATCTAAAAATGCCTATGCAAGATCTATGTGAGAATGTAGATTATGGAAGTATAATAACCCTAGAATGCTATGATATGAGCATGCAATAGACTTAACAAATGCTAAATAATACTATTAACATGAAAAGAATACTAAAATGCTATCAAAATGACATGAATTCACTATAATAACAATGCTAAAAGATGATAACTCTAAATGTGCCTATAGTGCAAATGCTTAAAACTAGGGTCCTTTTTCTTTTGGATTTCCCTCCTATTTATAGGATTTTAGAAGGGGTTGGAGTAAAGATCAGGATTTCACTTTTGACTAAAGGATAATAGTGAGGTTGTAAATATCTCATAAGGCACCAAGAGGAAAAGTCCAACAAACTTAGTTTGTGAGGATAAAAGATGATTTTCCAATTCTTTTAAATGTAAAATGGAGGATTTTCACTTTTGTGAGGATAAATGGATTTATTGATTTAATAAATGTTCCATTTATTTTCACCTTTTGTCTTTTCCTTTTTCTTTTTTAATTTCATTTTATGATTTTGTGAATTTTTTTCCCCTTTTTAAAATTGATTTAGGTCCTTTTTTATTTGATAGATGATTTCATTGATTAATAACCTGATGTTACCATTGATTTAAAAGTTTGTTTGTTTCTTCTGATTTTATCCTTAATTTTGCGTAGTTTGATCAAAATTTGCGTTGTTTTAGGTCTTTGCCAAATTTTGGGTGTCTGCAAATGCCCCTCTTTGAGCTAATATTTTAAGTGTATTAGTTCAAAGACTGTTTGATTTTTTGATTTTAGGTTGAATTTTGATACCTAAATGTCTGATTGATGATGTTTGATTGATTCGAGGTTGATATGATGCTTGATTGTTGATACATTGTCATCTGATTACCGATAGTTTGATGTTTGATTACTGACAATTTGATGTTTTAAAATCCTTTGTTTGGGATAACTTGATTGGATGCCCTAGTTTGATTTGATGTTGGAATGTTGGTTGAGGTAAAATGTTTTTGATATTTGAAAAATTATGATGCCCCGATATACTACCCTCTCAAAAATCAAATTAGAAAAATTGATGTGCAAAAATACGAATATTCTAATATTATTTATGAAAATGTGGATGAAAATAAGTGATAGTAAAATGGGGTAGATGGAGGTGACCAAGTTGTTTTAGAAAAATACCTAGTTTGAAAAAATGAGTGAAAAAGCCTTAGTTGGGTGGATAGGGTAAAAAATGTCATATAAATGCCCCACTTAAGGGTTAAATAGGTCAAAAGACCTTTTACCCTTGTCATTGTCACATCCCCTTTTGACTTTTGGTAATTTGGAGCTCTGAGCTAGCGAGGATGGTTGTCCCATTACGAGAGCATAGATTTGAGAGGGGATGCAAGTACAAGTGTTCAACTAATTATGGTGCCCCGATAAGTCATCGAGATCCTTAGTTATTAAGATTTTTGAATTTTGGCATGAATTTTTCAATTTTTGCACGGATTTCTCTCATGAATGTGTTATCTTAGATGTTTTAGTGCATTTAAACATTATTTTAGCGCATTTAATTTTGTGATGCATACGCCCAATAGCATAGCGCATTCGCATGGTAAAGTAGCACATATGAAACTCTAGTGTGTTAGTGTATTAGCGCATACATGAAAAAAATAATGCATACATAGTTTCCCATAGCACATATGAATGTTTTAGCACATACGAAGAATTGGTTAGCGCATATGATTGATTAGGGTTCGTTGAGTCTCAAGAATGAGAAATGTTTTGTTGAAATGATGGGTTATAGTGCATATGCCAAGTGGGTAAGTGCTTTTACATTGTGTAGCACATTTGTCTGTTTCAATGATGTATATAAGAAATTTCATAGTGCTTTTGTGTCTCATAGCACATCCGTTGAGTTAAATAACAAGTTTGATAAGTTTAATAGTGCATATGGTAGATAGAATAGGGCATACAAATTATAAAATAGCACAAATGTATCTTGCAGCACATTTGAGTGTTGGAGTAGTGCGGATGAGTGCTTGAATAGCACAAACAGTTTTTGTAGTAGTCACTGAGCATAAGATAATGTAGAAAGATAGATCATGAGTCTTTTTGATAGCGATATGTTGTAACAGGTCAAACAATAAGGAGCTTTCAGTCACAAAATGATGTGTAGGATCAATTAATTCATACTGGATAGGTATCAAAAATTTCCCCCCTTAGGATATAGAGTAGGGAAAACCAACATGTCCATCTTAGGATACAAACTAGGACAAATGACTAATCCAAGATAGAACCATTAGCTAAATAGCTTGATGTTGATATTTGACTGATGTAGAATGATCATTTGCAATAAAATCTAATGTCATTGCTTGATTGTTTGATGAAAAAGGTACGTGGGCATAAGCTCATAGTGTGAGGGTTATACCCATGGCCCTTAGAGTTGATAGGTAGATTATCTACAGCAGATCAATAGGTGTTTGATAGATGCGGTTTCACTTATCTGTTATAGATGCCTCAGTTTCGAGTGAACAAAGGGTTATTGAAAATTGTGGTGGAGTGGTGGCACTTGGACCACAACACCTTCCACATGCCCCTGGGGGAGATGATTATTACTCCCAAGGATGTATATTAGATTTTACAGATTCCTACAATGGGAGATCTTGTGTATTATGATCAGACCATAAATGGTACAACTTTCAGAGATGTATTCAGTGATGATAGCATCGAAGATGATAGTGTATCTTGGTTTCCAATGTTACAGTATGAGTCATTTCCTATTGTGCTAGTTGGACTGATAGGAGGGTTTTTGTTACTGGATAGACAAGGACGAGGATGTCCATTTGGATGGGGTCATCTGATATAGGATATGATTGATCAGCCACATAGGTTTGCATGGGGCAGTTGTATATTGGCCCATTTATATCATGATTTGCACCAGGTGATCTTATTACAGATATGGACATGGGAGCATCTTCCCATTATCCAATCGGTATGTGTGCATCTACGTCCGCAGGATTCAAGTGTGATCATGTAGCCCCATTTGGGCATGACCGAGTATTGGCGACAGATGTTGGATGACATCGATGAGGTCGTATGGAGGCCATATCAATTTACTAATTCGTGGGCCAAGGATGACGATGAGATGGTCTAATTCTTTTTTTCGAGATATTTGCTTGGTCGGATTCCCTCAATGCTCGAGAGATTTTTCTTCAGGAGGATAGTGAGATTGTTTGGTCTGCAGTAGGGAATTTCTCCAGATGATAGACACTTTGCAAGCATGGGCATTGAGAGATGGAGAGGCTAATGTGGGGATGGAGGGAGAGTTAGGGGTCGACATCGAGCCTAGGGTAGGGCTAGAGGTGGAGTGAGAATACGAGGGAGATATGGATAGTGAGGCCAAGTAGTAGTGTTACCACAATCAAGGGTCATCACATAGGGCCCCATGCAAAGGCCGATAGAGAGACAAAGAGGGATCCAGGGCCAAGGTGGGGTGAAGATGAGAGGAGGTGTAGGCAGTGGTGCAAGGTCTAGCCAGCGAGCAGACAATATGAGTTAGAGAAAGATAGAGCAGGTTAGGGCCAGGTTACCTGATGATATGTAGTTTATTCAGCAATAGAGGCCATGGATACAGGTATCAATTCTAGGTGAACAGGGATTACAGCCACCAGGGCAGCAATAGATACCACCCCCAGTGCAGCTACCACCAAATAGACCAAGTGGGTTAGCTAGGGTGGAGACTCAGATTAGTGCCATGGAGGTACAAATGGGAGTGATGGGGACACAAATCACCCAGTTGACCAGTATGTTGCATGCATTTATAGCTTCGATGGCACCGAGGCCTCCATTGCTACCACCACCACTAAGGACATATGGGGCTACTACAAGTCAGATGGCCATAGCCATACCTATCACACCAACGACAAGTGTGATAGAGTAGGCTCCTCAAGATGAGAGGAGTGCCCCCAATGATCAGGGACCTCCAAAAGAGACACAGATAGATGATGTAGATGGTGAGACACAAGGTTGATCTTTGTAGCATTTTGTATCACACTTTTATTGACTTATCATGTATTTCATTGATGATGATGACCTTTTGATGTTAATGTTGATGTTGATGTTGAAGACCTTGTGACCTTTGGATGTTGATGATTTGATCTTTTTGATATATGAGTATGTGATCTTTTTGATGTTCAAACTTGTGCACTTGTTATAGCATGGACTTAGATATCTAATGTTATGGATGGATGCATGTATGTGATGATTTAATTTATATGATAGTTGTAGATGTTGTGATAATGTGAATGATGAATGTAACATATAGCTGCTTAAAAGAATAACATGATATGTGGATAGTGAATGTAGAAATGTTGTTAAATGAAATGTAAGAATGAAATGTACTAATGAGATGTGTGAATGAAATGTTAGGTAACGAGATGTATAAAGGAAATGAAATGTGATGAACTGAAATGTAATGTAAGGGCTTGAATGTAATTAAATATGGGTAAATGAAATGTAATGAGATGAAATGGAATGTAAATGGAATGTGATGTATAACTAAAATGCAATGAAATGAAATGTGATGTAATGAACTGAAAAGTAAGGTAATGGCATGATATGAAAAGTAAAACATCAAAATAGATGATAACAAAATGTGATGATGAAATGAAATGTAATGAGATGAAATGAAGTGTGTAAATGAAATGTAATGCAATAAAATGAAATGTGATAAAAGTCTAATGTGATGAAATGTAATGTAATAAAATGAGATGTAATGTGTTGAATATGTAATGGATGAAATGAAACATGATGTGATGATATGTAATGTGATAAAATGAAATGTGATGAAATGAAATGAAATATAATAAAATGAAATGCAATGCAATGAAATGTGATGTAATAAAATGTGATGCAAAAATGAAAGGTAATGAAATGAAATGTGATGTAAAGAAATGTTAAGTATAATTGAAATGTAATGAAATGAAATGTATGAGTGAAATGTGATGTAATGACATGCATGAAGGAAAGGAAATAAAATGTAATGAAATGTAATGAAGTGTATGAATGAAATAAATGTAATGAAGTGTATGAATGAAATAAAATGAAATGAAGTGTGAGGTAACATAATGAAATGTAATGGAATGTGTAAACAAGACATGAAAATGAGATGATAATAATGAGATTTTTAAAAAGAGGGAAAATGGTACAAATGAAAGTGAAAAATAGAAGGAAATGATAAAAATAAAAAGCAAGTGTCTAATGTATGGCATGTAACGAAGATGGCATGTAGGGTGAACCCACAATAATGGGTTCCACTTTAGTGGGACGAAGAAACTTGAAAAAGTTGGCAAATTTTTGCATCTCTATTTGCCATATGTTTACACGAACACCTTAGACATGTTCGCGCGAACATGTACCGCGTGTGTGTTTGCACGAACACGTCAACGTATGTTCGCGCGAACATGTGCTAGGTACATGTTCACGCAAACATATATTGTGCCGATTTTCGGTGCTTTAAAGCATTTTTTTAACTTTTTCAAACTTATTTTTACGGTGAGTACTGTTGATTGAGTGTTCAGGCGAACATGTGGTTTGAGCAACTTCCGTCAACGTCATCCTCTCGTTTTCGTTCTCATTTTCATTATCGGGTATGTCAAAATAATATTAATTTAATGTTTTCAACATTTTTGAAGTATTTTTTTATATTATCAAAGTAGATTTTAATGTTTTCAATGCATTTTTTGTGTTTTTAAAACATATTTGAATGTTATTTACATTTTTAATAGTTTTGAAAACGTATTTGAATGTTATTTACGTTTTTAATAGTTTTGAAAACATATCTAAATGTTGATTTAATATTTTTATTGTTTATTTATATTAATTTAGAAAATAGAAAAATATTATATAGAAAACATTAGAAAACATTAGAAAAAATAGTAAAAAATATATAATATAAAATTTAGGAAAAATATTAGAAAACAAATTTAGAAAATACATTACGAAAATATTAGAGAATTTATAATTTAATATAAAATTTAGAAAAAAATTATAAAAAACATTACAAAAACATTAGAAATTTTATAATTTAATATAAAATTTAGAAAACAAATTTATAAAAAATAGTTTTAAAAATTAGAAAAAATTTTAAAAACATTGAAAAAAATCGAAAATTTAGAAAAAAAACATTTTAGAAAATAGAAAATTTAGAAAAAAAATATTGCAAAAACATTACAAAATTTAGAAAACAAATTTAGAAAAAAACATTAGAAAAATATTAGAGAATTTATAATTTAACATGAAATTTTAAAAAAATATTTTTAAAATATTTTAAAATAAATTTAAAAAAACATTAGAAAAAATATTAGAAAATTTATAATTTAATATAAAATTTAGAAAATATTTTTTTTTTTAAATTACAAAAACATTAGAAAATTTAGAATTTAATATAAAATTAAGAAAATAAATTTAGAAAAAACATTACAAAAACATTAGAAAATTTATAATTTAATATAAATTTTAAAAAACAAATTTAGAAAAAACATTAGAAAAACATTAGAAAATTTATAATAATATAAATTTTAGAAAACAAATTTTAAAAAATATTAGAAAATTTATAGTAATATAAAATTTAGAAAATAAATTTAGAAAAACATTAGAAAAAATATTTTTTTTTAAATTAGAAAAGCATTACAAAATTTTAGAAAACAAATTTTTAAAAACATATATATATATATATATCTATATATATATATATATATATATATATATATATATATATATATATATATATATATATATATATATATATATATATATATATATATATATATATGTTAATGTTAAATGCATATATGTCAAATTCACTTTAATGTCTTAATCTGAGAAGTTTAATTAAATGACATATCCTAAGGGTCTAGATCCTGCATTGTACATGTAAAAATATAGATTAAAATGTATAATTTTTTATTTTGAACATAGATATATATGTATATGTGTTCATGGTTAAAAGTAGATGTATGTACATATTTTTAATAAATTCACATTTTTATATGTATAATTTGTGTATATGTTAACTATTGATCTTAGTTTATCTTATAACTAAGTGTAATTAACTATATTTAATAACACATGTCTTAAGCGGAGATCCTAAATTATACATAAGAATGTAGATTAAAATGTATATTTTATTTCATTAATGTACATGTAAATATGTTCATGTGGTAGATATAGATGTACATACATATGTTTTCAATATTCATGTTTAAATGTACATATATTATTATTTTTAATGTCTTAATAATTAGAAGTATATAATTAACTATATAATTCAATGACATGTCTTAAGGGGAGATCCTAAATTATACATATATAAGAATGTAGATTAATTTGCATATCTAGGTATGAATATAACATACATGTACATCCAAACCCTAACCCTAACCTAATCAAACCCTAACCATAACCTTGATCTTAAAATTTAATTTCTAAACCCAATATTATAAATGATAATAAATACCTTAAATCATAATCTTGAACCAAATCATAAACTTCATATGCTAAGTTCCCTTATCCTAAATTCTTAACCATGGACTTTAATATTAACCCCTAAATTTAATGCTAGAAATTATGTAAGTTCATGTAAACCCTAACAGTTTCATAAGGTCTTAAATCTTACCCTAAAATCGAGCCTAATTACACTAAAACCCTATTTGAAAACCTAATTGAAGCCTAACTTACATAAAATTAAAACAAGTTGACCCTAATCCTAAATTGTTAAAAATTACATTTGAGATACATGCACATACATTCAAAAACGTGTACATACATGAAGTATGACCCTTGTTTTAAATGATATATATGTAACCCAACTTGAAACCTAAACCTCGAAACATTATCATTTAAGAGTAATATAAATAATTTATTAGGTACCCTTTAATTGAATTCTCTAATAATACCCCCCAAAGTATAATAAAATCTTAGAACAACAAATTAACTCTAACCATAACCAAACTCTCAACTTTAAAGTTATCTTATACTTATATGCAAATTAATCTAGGTCTGGATGTGTTGCAGATTATCTAGGTCCATGATGTGTGATGTATGTTTAATTACATGTGTATAATTTTTAATGTTAAAAATAAAAAATAATGTACAACAGGCAATTTAGCTTTTCATACATTTCTACAAATATGGCTTCATACGATATGCTTGATGCGGCTTCTGGTGCGACACCTGATGTAGTTCCTACTACGGCTCCTACTGCGGCATAGGTTGATGCAATTCCTGTTGCAGCATCTGATGCAGTTCTTGATATGGCTCCTCGTGCAGCTTCTGGTGGGGCTCGTGCTGCAGCTTCTGGTGGGGCTCCTCGTTTACCTTGACGTAGGGCTTTTCGTGCAGCTCCTGGTGCGGCTCATGTTCTAGGTCAGGTTGCACCTGCAACTCCTACTAGAGGTCCTGTTGCACCACCTCCATGCATCGATATTGATGCATTATTTGCATTTTCAAAGCATGAGGTTGCTAGACTGCAGAACTCTATATTGACCTCTGATGATTGTCTTTATAGAGACATATGTACTATGATATGTAGGAATTTACAGGATTTGACAGCTAGGTTTAGAGGTCACCATTCATTTACTCCTGCCATATTAGCTTCCATATCTAGGGAGCTTAGGGCTGAGGTTTCAGGAGATGCATCATTTAATGATGTCAAGAGGGTAGCCCCCAAAGACGTCATCCAGAGAGAGCTATTTTTAGCTTATGAGGGGACACAAGGTAGGGTGAGAGGCTACAGAGTCACACGATGCAGAGACCCTATTATTTCTAGCATGATCTATCCACAATTTTAGCTGCATATGATCGTTATCCTAATAATGACCAAATACCCCTTTATTTTGCACAGCAGTTGTACGCTGATTTTTGTATAGGGCTCAACGTCAACTACTTGGATATTCCTGATTATTGCGGACAGGGGTGTGGTCAGATCGCAGATTGTGACCAGTACCGCAGTGTAGATCGTCTGCCACCTGCAGATCTTAGATAGTTTTTTGGACTGAGGATGCCTCCTACGATTCCTACACGTGTGCCTATTGCAGATAGAGTCGTCATTGCTTCCCAGAGGGAAGCAATTGACACTATTGGGCACATTGCATCTGTGGCGGCTAGTATCACATCAGATTCTATTGGTTGTTATCTTCATAGTTGACGTCCTCATCCACTTGGTCGACCATCTTAACAGGCATCTAGTATCACTTCAGGTGCCTCCTCTGATGATGCATATAGAGCTGTTGGGCTACTACTGCCAGGCGATATTCATGGTCTTTTAGGACAGCAGACACATATGGATATGGCACTGTATTTTTTGGAGGATATGTTACACTTTATTAGCTATATTTTTGATACATAGAGGATTCCAGTACATGCGGTGATGGATGTTGTTAGACAGCATCAGAGCTCCGACACAGTTCCACAAACACAGGCCGCCACACCAGTGACAGATGATACACCTATGCGTAGCTCATAGCATTCGGCACCAGACTCACGACACTCTACAGATGACTTGAGCATACGAGTTAGAGATGTCCATATCACAGCTGAGGGCCTTGATGATTTTGGTGAGCAGTTGCGAGGCCTATCTGATATTGATACTAGTTCGACCCTGGGTATTTCATCATACATGGACATGTTATTCGGACCTGGCAGCCCTGATTCTACACCAAATGTACCCAACCAGTTACACGGTCCACTTCACTCAGATTTACTAGCAGTTGGACATGGAGTTTTAGGCTCAGGTGCATCAGTAGATGATATGATGGAGTTTGTTGATCATCCTCCACCTCCAGAGACCCAGGTACATATATAATTTATTTTTAATTTTAAATATATATGAAATTAAAAAATATGTTCATTATTGAAAAATTTAGTTCAGATATATATGTAGATATTTAATTTAATCTTTAACTCGTAATAAATCATGTAGGCACAGGTCACTGAGCACATGGTTACACATACTGTTAGTTCAGAGCATCATATACATGAGAGAGATGATTCTATTGAGGCACCTGGTAGTGCTCAGGTACTTGAGTTTTAAATAGTTTGTTTAAAGTTATTTAAATATTTTGAAAACTAGATATATATCTATATATATGCAAATTTGTATTTAATTTGAATGTATATGTACATGATGCACGTATGTATATATATATTTTAAAGATAGAACTCTAACACATGTATGTATATATGTATATATATTTGCAAGGCTTGGTTGATGCGCCTCGGCGAGAGGATGTACAGGAGACTCGATCAGAGGGTCGTTCTGTTCGTATGCGTCTTGAGGGGTCCTTCTAGTAGTAGATCAGATTTATATATTTTTTGATGCATATATATTGGAGGTCCAATTTACATGTACACGTGTATTTCAGTTCCTTGATGACATGCATGTACTTTCACTATTTATTTGATTATTGATTATTTCAATGTTAGATACCATCACATGTATGTATATATGACTTTTTATATTTTTCTACATACGTATATTTATTCGAGATTTGCAGTTTGCATTTCAAATACATAGAGATATATTAGATCTGTAGATGTTTATTCTTGAGACGTGTATATGTGTACATATGTGTATTTTTTTGTGTTATAGCTATAGAACATAATATTGAGACACGTGTGTACATGTAAGAAATTAGAAAGATACATATTTCTTAAATTATCAATTACTAACCTGCTAAAGATAAATATTAGTTTTATGTGGATAAAAATATGTTAATTAGGTAAGCCAATACATTATTTTAGAGAAATTTTACAAAATATAATATTAAAAAACATATTAATTTAAACTAATTTAAACTTTAAGAGTACATGACCGTAGATGTAATAAAGTAACATTAAAATATATAGTTTTTTAATAAATGGATGTAAATGATAACTATGAACTTATAATCTTACAATTTTAAAAACACATACTTTAATTTTCACTTATGAAATTCAATCTAGTTTGAAAACAAGTTCATAAATGAATTTAAACTATTAAATTCATCCATGGTACAATTAATTTAAATTATTAAATTATATAATTTTTTAATAAACTAAATTTGATAATTAAGAACTTATGATTGTACAATTAAAAACACATTTAATTCAAGATGAAATTCAATAGTTTGAAAAAAATTTGATATTTAAGAATTGTAACATAGATAATGAAATTGTGTAAGTTCAAAATTGTAACATAGATAATGAAAGTGTTGAAGTATGAAAAATACATAGAGGGTATGCAAGACAAGCAAGCAATGTTTGAAGTATGTGATGCAATCCCTAATTTGTGTCCCAAGGAACTAATTGGTTTTGGAGTTGCTGGGAAACTTATTGGCCAGCGTTCAAAGGAAATCAATGTGTTCATGCAAGGGCCACCTTTCTTCTACTATGAGAATGATGCTTTTGCATCGAAGGATATTTGGAAGACAATATCCGAACAATTTAATAGTGTTGAACCAGAGTTGGTGGACTCAATGTTCTTTTCAGCTTCTAGAAGAGCAAGAGGATATGTGCATAACCTTCCAATAGAAGAGTGATTTCAAGCAGAACCTTTCCCCCCATGACTATTTAGGAAGCACTTCTGCAAATAAAAAAGTATTGGCCTTCATGGGATCAAACGACAAAAAAAAATTCCATAGACTCAAGAGGATGTGGCACTGTCCTTATTGATCAACTGAGAGTTATGATTCAGAATGCACGAGGGCAACTACAAGATAGTGCACAAAAATATATACTTTAAAAGTGTGAAGAGTGGAATTTGGTATGGGTGGGGCCAGGTGACCTCGTCCCTCTAGAACTCCATGAGATAGAGCTTATATTAAAATTTGATAGAGATCACACTCGTGGAACTTCTTGTCCGACTGACCGCTTGTGTTTTTTGGGTAATTCATTCCAAACAGATACAGTTGCATATCATTTATCAATCTTGAAAGCATTATATCCTGATGGTGTCAGAGTACTTTCTCTGTTTTCTAGTATTGGTGGAGTAGAAGTTGCTCTTCATCGATTTGGAATACATTTAAGTTTTGTTGTATCTGTTTTAATTTATGAGTTTCCTCGCATTGTGATGGAAGTGAGAGAATTAATGCACTCAAAAGCCTCAGCTAATAATTTTTCCTGATCAATGTGTAGGCTCATTTTTTTTGTAAATAACTCAAAATTAATAGACTACTTGAAAAATGGAAAAGGATTTTAACCATAACATAATGCTCTCTACTGATTTTAAATTGTCAAATCAAAGGATTACATACCCTAACTAAGAAAAGTAATTTTTTTCGTTTTCAAATTAATTTTATAAAGGTCTACAATCAGAAAATACTTTTTTTAAATGAGAGTTCAATTTTCAGTCGTCCAACGAATTTCTTTGAACTGACTCTAAAGTGGTTTGTCGTGGAAGCTTATCATAATAATAATGTTTCTGATCTTCTTTAACGGATGGTTTTTAATTATAACTTTTGGAGGACCTCTGTGGGCTTAGAAAGTATGCATTTTGTTTTACAATGATACAAAATCACCATATTTATTGTTTGCAACTACTTGAATTTCCTTGGAACTTTTTAAGGTCAAGTATTATTAAATTCATCCATGGTACAATTAATTTAAATTATTAAATTATATAATTTTTTAATAAATTAATGAAAATTAAGAACTTATGATCGTACAATTAATCTAAACACATTTAATTCAAGATGAAATTCAATAGTTTGAAAAGAAGTTGATATTTAAGAATTGTAACATAGATAATGAAATTGTAACTTCTAGCCTATTTATATCGAGTTATTAAATTATTAAATTCATCCATAGTATAATTAATATTATAGTTTTTAAATAAACTAATGATAACTGAAACTCAAATATTCAAATTAAAAACACAATTTCACCAAAGTTGATATTCACAATTTCACCATAGTACAATTGGAAACACATTTCACCAAAGTTGATATTCAGATTATTATAAAATAAATCTCAAAGGTCTAATCTACCATGATGTACACTTATAACATGCAATATTTTTCATGATCTTCACTGTCTAGTCTCCACTTGCGACGTACACGCTTAAGTTTGACTGGATGCAGACAAAGCCCTGTAGCAACGACCAGGTGGTTGTATTGTAAAACTTTGTTGTTAGGTTGATAATCAACAAAGTGTATTCCATGTTGGACTATTTTCTCTTGCTTCAAATATGTTCCCTCTATCACAACAGAACCTGTACCACAAATTTAAGTGTTTTAAAGTTTGACAGATATGAAGTTACCTAGATATATATATTTATTTAAATATATATGTGCATGTACATGTATATGTATAATTTACCTATGGGGAACAACATTCCATCACTTTCTTTAGGGTCATATAACTTTGTCCTCTCTGCAATACATCACAATAAATAATAACTGACACATTCATGATTTCCAGCCTCAGCAATCACTGCAAAGACATCTCCTGCATAACAAGTATACATGAATGCATGGGTACAATATATATAAGATAGTTGAAATCGATAATTAAATAAAAAGTTGAGATTAATTTTTATGATACTCACCCACTTTTACCAATCCAGAGATATGATCATAATCATCAGAAATCAATGGAATATCATCAAAATTTTCATCTTCTTTATCAAATGTATCGGTAACATCAAGTGGTACCGAAATCCATCCACCTATATATCCATGTGTCTGATTGATGCATTCTTCATAGTTTTCATCAATGCAACTGTCACAAAAACATGAGTATTCTCTTGTCTTCAATGTCCAATTGCAATTATCTGTACTCATGACTGAATGTAAGGAACATGTCTTTTCTATCCTCTTGCAACCATGCATGTTTTTTCTATTGACACCTGAAAGTTTTTTAAATTAAAAATATAGAAAAATTTAATTTAAACTTCAACGAATTCAAAAATAAAACTTAACAATAAAATTTTATAATTTAATTGTGCATAAAAGTTAAACAAACGTACACATCCATACCTGTTATCTCCCAGAAGACTCTATATGGTGTTTGTTGACTCATTGTTGATGATGTCCCGACCTCATCTAATGAAAAATGAGTCTTACAACATTCAACAACATCATGTGCATCATTTGCACGAACTCCCTGATAATTCATTTGATACTTTTGCAAAGCATGTTTGATGCAAGCTCCAGCACCATCATGTTCACCTTTTCCATGGCCAATCTCAAAGAAATTCCATATGTGTTTTATATTCTCATTGTGATGATATCTACACAATGCATAAAATGTTCTAGATGATTTAAACTACACGGCACATCCATCAAACCAAAGAGAATGTTTATCAACATTTATGTTTCTTTCTTTCAAATAAGAAAAGAACGTATTGAAGCAATGTTCTACATAGTGAATGCCATGTTCTTTATCATCACTTATATAAAAATGATATTCCTTTATAATTACTCGTGCTTGAACTGTACTCTGAACACCATCCAAATCTAACTATGCATGTTTATAAAAAACATGTACCATAATAGTGACCTGCTTATTAAAGTAATAATTTGATTGAATTATTTTTTGATGAACAAATGAATAGTTCTCTGCAAAATCAACAACTGATACAATTGTTCCAAGTGGAAAATTATCTCTCAGAGTTTGAAACTGTTGTGCTTGCCACTTTGCAAAAAATGCATGACAAATATAACGTTGAATCAATTTCTTAAATCTGTCCATAAATGTTAGAACAAGCAACTCCTCTTCAACATATTCCAACCTTTTTGTTTCTTTCCCCAACTTTGTTTCATTCTTGACATACTTGTAACTTTTGCAATTCAATATTTTTTTTACATCAATATTTTCAGTTTTCAAAGAAAATAGAGCCAATTCACCACATGTTTCACATAATCCTTTGATGCAATTTATTTTACCAGTTGGATCATCTATGTTGTCACACAAAATGGATGATATAAACTCACTTCTCCTACTAGGAGGAGCAACATGAAAACCATATGTGTCTTCTATAAACTTTTGAAATACCTGATAGTGGAGATCAAACTCAATATGATGACGACAACAACAAGTTTCAAACACTTTGTTTGACCTCACAAAGTATGGCTTCAATACTTTTACATTAGGATGTTCATTACAAAATGACACATATAACTCATGCTGTGTTGTGTCCAACCAATGTTTTGTATGATGTTCATATTGACCAGGTGCAATCTTATGCCTAATAACATCTCTACTATTTGATGAAGGACGAGTGTTATCAATCCAAAATGATATGACTAAATTTTTTAATAACTCTTCAATTCTATCAGAATGAGGTGCTCTACACATGATTGCCCAGTTGCCCTCCATAGTACTGTCATCCACAATTAATCTTCTCTTAACATATTGTCTCATTGTTTTCCTACTAAAACTATTTCAGACGAAATTGAAGATATTTGTCTATTTTGAGACATATTTTTACTTACAACAAACATCAACATCACTTTTCTTGTCAGAGACTTATCTTTAGTTTGAGAGTGTTTTCCTATGTTTCTCAAACCTTGTTTAACATTTTCAATCAAATCAGTTTGCATGCTAGAAAATCTTCTCTTCTTTGATGTTGTGTTTACACCTAACAATTTCAATGCCTCTTGCAACTTTTTTTGTCTAAGAAAAAGTGAAAGCAACTGAGCTTGTTCAAGTGTTTTAGTATTATCAAATTGAGTCATAATTTGTCTTGTCTTCTTCTTCATTGACCTTCTCTTAGACAAACTTAATGGTTGAACACTAGCTGCAAGTTTTCTCAATTTATCTACATCCATTTTAAGTAAATGATCTAAATTCTTATGAGAAATACCATACTTTACAGATTGGACAATATTTAAGAGTTCATCCATACCAGTTCCTGCACCTGATCTTGACCCTTCTCTGATTTCTGTTACTAGAATTTCTACAGGGACCGATCTTGAGCCTTCTCCAACATCCATTGTTTGAGATTCAACAGGGAAAGATTCTGACCCTTCTCCGACTTCTATTATTTAAACCTCTTTAGGGACTGATCTTGAACCTTCTTCAACATTCATTGTTTGAGATTCTGTAGGGAGTGTTCCTGACCTCTCTCCCATACGCACTACTTCTACTTCTGTTGAGCCTTCTTCAACATTTCCTTCACCTTGTTTAATTCAATGATAACGTGCCACAATCTTCTGAATATTTCTTTGTTCTTCTTTATCTGATCTTTTTCTTGCATATTTGTTTTTCCTTCCTTTCTTTTTTCCCATTATAAAATAAATAATAATAATAATTTATCCCTTGCCTCAAGATAAATTTTGCGCAATAACCAGATAAAAAAACCACTGTATAGATTTGTCTACCGCTGTGGTACTTTTAAATTGTTTGACAGAAATCAATAGAATGCAGTCATCTGCAACAAAGCATAAATATTCTTCATTATAATATGACTAAAATCTGTGAGTCACAAACATTCTTCAAGAATAAATATTATAATAAATATTCTTCAAGAATAAATTGCTACATAAAAGACAATGGCATCGGCTATCAAAAGAAGAAAACATAATGTTAGAAATCCCCTCTTTCGTTTGTAGCTCTCATGTCCTTTCTTCTCCAAATGATGTATCTCCAAATGATGTGAGTCCAGAAATCAAGTCTTAATGTCCTTTTGGGATATTTAGGAATTGGTGGTATCTCATCAAACAAGGGATTAATATTGATGTGTTCAAATGTACCTTAGATGATTTCGGTGGTTGATTCTTGATGAGACCTTATATGTGCCATTATTGCATTTGATAACTCTAAAGGTTGTGTCCTAGTGAGTGTTGGCATGATACCTTAGAATGCAGATGCAGTGGAGGGAAACTTAAACGAACTTTATGCCTCTTAAGTGTGTACCTAGACTACCAATTGTACACTTTAAGTGTGCAGTTGATAAAAAAAGGTTGCAGCTGGTAAAATAGAGTTGTAGGGTGCCTAAAATGCAAATTTTGAGTGTTTTGAATAATTTAGAGTGTTTCCTAAGGTCTTGGGATGCAATGCAAGGTGTGGAAGTGCATATTAGGGTTCTTGAACCTAGAATGAAACACCTAATTACCAAGTGTGCCCTAAAACTACCAACTGCGCCCTGAAACTACCAACTTCGCCCATGAAGTGTGCAGTTGGTAAAACAGGGTTGCAGTTGGTAAAAGAGGTCAAAACTTGATAATTAAGATGTGGGTATGCAAGATATGAGTGTTTTTGAGATTTTTAAGTGTTTAGAGATTTTATGCAATGTGAGGAAATGCTAAATGACATAGGGTTTTGATATGCAAAATGAAAATGTCTTAGGGATGTTATGCAAGTGCAAATGCAAGGTGTGGTTTTGAAGGTATGCAAGATGAAGATTATGATATGCAAAACTAAAGTTAGGGTTATGTTTTGGACTTGGTAAAGATGCTAAAGGTAGGTGTATGCAAAGTGGACTATGCAAGGGATGGTTTCCTAGGGTTGATAATGACATTTAGGCAATGTAAAATGAGGATAGGTGATCAAGAAGACAAGTTGGTTGATAGACAATTTGATAGGGTTTGATAGTGAAAATGATGCTAGGGTTTGCAAAATTCAATATGAGGGGGATATACCACTAGGGTAAGTCAAAAATGACATTTAGGAATATGATTATGTTGATGATAGAGGTATACATAAGGTTTTTTGAACTTAGTTGAAATCTTGACAAAGTTTTGACAATGTTTGATGTTTTGAAAAGGTTTTGCAAGTTTCCAAGGTGTAAATTTGAATGTTAGCTTTTATCTTGATTATGTTTTACACACACGCAAGACACATTAAGACAAGAATAGCTATTGTTAAAAGTGAACAATCACACCACAACCTAGGCTTTAAGACTGTATCCACTGAATTCCTACTTGAACCAAAGTTCAACCGCGCTTATCCAAAGTGGAAAACTTAGGACCTTGGCACCACAAGCTCCCCCTTATAGCATACTCACTTCTCGGGGCTACCAAGATTCGCGTCTCAAGGGGCATGACTTTCCAAGGGACTGTTGTCTCTACTAAGGACCGCGAGAATGTAGGATGTCTTCACGGGCATGGGTGACCCCTTGAGCTAGTGGATAGAAAGAATTTTGGCCACTAAAACATGGTTTGTAGTAAGGGCATTCCGTTTAGCGAGTGATAAACTTCCTCAGAAGGTCTCCTATCCCTAAGAACTGAGGTTTGACGCACCATAAGGGTACTGGAGGAGAGCCATCACTTAGCAATACCACCAACACGGCTTTCACTGTAATCGAGTTTTATATAGCGGCTGGAATGTTGACTTGACTTTTGGCCCGTTACCGCTCTGAGGTCGTCCCCTGGCATACCAATATCGAGTATCTTGGTCCAAGGAAGGCCTCCTATAAAAGTTACATGGATTTCTCTTACACCCAAGATCCACGAATGGTGAGGGGAGGATACGTCCAATGCAACTCTTAGGGATTTAAACATTGTAGACGCACCAGACAGAAAATAAAAAGTTCATTTTAAGCACCAAATGAAGTGTTATTTAATCTAATAAATTCACACACATGGTTTTGACAAACACACAATGGTCTTCGACAACGTCCTACAAAACAATCATTAGTTGTTTGTTACGATCATGTCTTTATTCCACGATTGCCACATGCTGCAAGGAGACCATTAGTAACACAATAAGAATATACATTTTTTAACACCATTAATATGTTACTAATTTTTAATTTAACTTCAATGCATCTGTCAAACAACTTCACTAATGAAAGAAATAAATAAATAAATAATTTAAATGTACAATATTTTTACCAAATTGATGCTTTCGATTTTACAAATGAAATTCATGGCAAAGACAAACAATGCACGTAGGTCAAGTTGATGGAAAATAGTTATACAAATGGCAAATAAAAAGACAAATGGCAAATTTTTCAATTTTTTTTTAGTGTTCGCACGAACATGTTGAATTACATATGTTCGCACGAACATACAAAATCATAAAAAATTTACCTAATTTTCAGAAATTTTTTTTGGCTCTTTTGACTTCCATAATTGCAGGAGAATGATCTCCTACTGTAAAATAAAAAATGTCAAAATGTCTTGCTCGGAGCAAGCTTTCCAATGACTATAATTTTAATATATAATTTAATCATTAAGACTTTCAAATATGAGGTTAACTCATTATAGGTTCATTACCGATTGAACATCAACCGACTTTGACACTTTGGGAAAATTAGTAAACTAGGTCAAAAAAAATTTGAAAAATATGGAGGAACTGGCTTATTGAGATACCTTTCTATTCAAAAAAAAAATTGGTTTATGATAAATTGACTTCAAATTATCTGTCAAACGGAACGTATGTCTGAATTACAGTTCATGTCACTTCAAAACTTCATAAACTATACAATATTCAACCAAAATAAATCAAACCAAATGCATCCTCTGGATATTGATGTTACAAATCTAACGTCGAAAGAATTACTTCATTATCATTTCTAGAAAAAAAATTATGTGTCAAACGGACTGTCACTTTTTAAAATATTGAATTTTATTTTGTACCACTTTTCGGAGGAGATAAAAAAAAAAGTGACATAAATAAAATTTTTTTTAGATTAAAAAATATGGTTACAAAGTAGGAACAAAGACTCAAAATCACTATTTTATGTCATCTTGAAATTATTTATAGTTTTGGAGATATAGTCACTTGAACGTGACGTTTGTTGCAAAAATATTGATTTCAGTGTCAAAATTGGTCAAAAAGTGGAACCCATTATTGTGGGATCACCCTGTAATGAAAGAAGAGAGAGAAAATGAAAAATGAGAAATAAACTAATGAAGTGAAGTAGGAAGTAAATATATAAAAAGAAATGAAGATGAAGATGATAAAAAGAAGAAATGGATAAGAAATATAAAGGGGAATGATAATATATGAAGTGAAGTGAAATGAGAAATGAAGGATACTAGGGATGAAATTATATGAAAAGAGGTAAACTCACTTTTGAGATTCGAAAGCCACAAAGGAATCGCAGATAAGAAGGGTGGAATATGATGAATAATGTGACTAAGAGTGACTGAAATTGTTTGAGATTCGAAGGTCATGCAATGTAGTAGATGATTATGCTGTAATGAGGAATGAAATATGATAAGAGGAAATAGTGACCAGAATTGTTTGAGATTCGAAGGTTACACAATGTAGTAGGTAGAATGAATATTATGAGATAATGAAATGAGATGCATGATGATGAGGAAAAGTCCACAATAGTTGAGCTGTTAAAAGTTTGTCTTGATGTTGTCGTTTTTGTCTGTCATTTGATAATTAGTCTTGAATTGTGTTGTCGATCTGTTTGAATGATGTTGTATAGGCTTGTTTATGTTATCCTAATTTTTGTGCCAACCGTTCAATGTTAAGGTACCCAAGATGAAAATGCAAACTAAATGAATGCAACTAACACACACTTTTTGTAAAGAGATGCAAATTAACTGTCATCATAGAGCACCAAAAGTAACAAGTGATAGAGTACAACCACCGCTAAGCTCAACTTTGGTGATATGAATATTGTATCACACTGAGAAGTACAAGTAAACACAATCAATGGACATGAAAGATATGTCAACTATTAAGAAAAAAATTTATAGCCACAGTAAATGAAAACAAGCATGCAAACAATCGCATGTCAAATAAAGAACCTCACCTAAGATATCATACAAAACTGATCAAGGTACACATGGCCTTCCAAATGA
This sequence comes from Cupressus sempervirens, assembly GCA_028749045.1. Taxonomy (NCBI): domain Eukaryota; kingdom Viridiplantae; phylum Streptophyta; class Pinopsida; order Cupressales; family Cupressaceae; genus Cupressus; species Cupressus sempervirens. The sequence continues at coordinate 88,183,783 of CM053791.1, read as the reverse complement.
GAGGAGGAACTTACAAGTAGACACCAATAATGCATAAATTCATAGGATCACTAGAGCTAAACAATGAAAAACCAAAAGCAAACAAAAGATTATGGCTCCATCATTGTACCTCTAGTCAAGTACATCATCGAGGTAGTAGAAGCTCATAACAGTAAAAAAATCATTATTTGCAAACTAGTGGTACTAACAATTATGTGCAATAGTGTCAAGTTTGTTCAATTCCCAATGGACGCAACTATTGTAGAAATTTGGTAGTGTTAGTAGTGATTCAGCAATGAGATCTTGTGATTGTAGCAGGAGATATGTGTCAGCATGGATCAAGGTGTCCAAATGTCAAAGCTGAGTGGCAAGTGTACCTAGTATGAGTGTGACATGATACAGAGAGTGGACGTGCGGAAAGGCTAGTGAAGTGTGAGGCATAACGAGTGATAGCCATAAATAGGTGGATAATATGCAAACAAAATGAAGCACAGTGAACGGCATAGCGCAATCATTGAGTTTATTGGGAAGTCTGAGGAAGTGTGTAAGTGAAAGCATGTCAGGCTCACCAGATTAGTCGCAATAGGAGGGTGATGTTAGCCAGGGAGGATGGGTGAAGCAAGGATGGAGGGAAAAATGCAATCAGTAGACCTGTAGGAACTAGTGTATAAGTTTGAACTTCAAGCATTAGTACATGAGCAGGGCGAATCAAGTCATGTGGGATTAGCACAAGCACATCCTGAGGGTTTAGGAGTCAAGGTGGAAGAAACACCATTATCAACATTAATGATATTGTCAAGGAGCATAGCGTAGCAAGCATTGCAGGTGGTATTGGGTGATGAATTGATGACGTAGGTGGAGAAGAGTCTACTTGGGGTGATGAAGAGCGTGTCAGAGGCAACAACGAAGGTGAGGGAGATGGACTCTCCAAAGATGACTATGGGAAAAGTTTAGAGAGTGGTAGAAGATGTCAACATGGGTGAGGTGATGAGTGCAATAAGTCAATTGATTAGCCTTAGGATTTTGGGGAAAAGATCAACGAAAGAGTAGGAGGGTGGATTGAGTGCAATAGAGCCACTACCAAAGGCAGACGACAAAGCACAAGCAGCAAGTGAGGTGAAGGATTTAAAGAAAATTCTAGCCATGGAGAATCCGAGTGGATAATGTGGAGTAGGAAGTTGCATTTTCATTGGGATTGATGGAGAAACCTTGCAAGGATGGAGCGCAAACAGAAGAAAAATGACTTCAGGTGGTGGTGAATTTGGAGCAAGATCGGGTGCGGTCATTGGAAGCGAAACTATGGGTGGAATAGTCGCAAGCAGAGGGAAATGATGTGAATATGTAGGCAAAGTGATCGCGAGCACAAAGACTGTAGGAGTCGTTGAGAATGGCACAAGCGGGTTTGGAAAATGCACAAAATGAATTGGTGTTACTACAGGCACAATCTAAGTCTTTTAGGGAGGTGATTGCAAAATCAAACACCCTGTCATTGCAGTTGCAAGAGTGGTTAGCATTGAGTGAGTCGAAGGTGAGGCAGTTACAGTAGCAATTGAGTGAAGTGAAAGTGGATGTGGAGTGCTAGAGAATGGCAACTGGTCAAATGCAATAGGAGCGAGATGTGGCTCAACGAGTGATCATTGTGCCAGGGATAAACAAGCTAGTGGAGAATGTGTTTATGGATATGCAATGGACTACGAAAGTGCACTAAGAAGCTGCCTATTATATGGGGCTTTATCATCAGTCACTCCCTAATGAGAAGTGACGAGAGACTCAGTTTGTAGATAGGGAATTCACACAACTATTGAACGCTCAATTGCGCAGTGGGAGATTTCCAATTCCCATAAATGCGGTGTGGGTGCATGGAGGATTGATGCCAAGGGCCTCATCCTCTGGGACTGAGTCTACAAAAATGCCCCTAATCGCACACCATGTTCTGCCACCTCCCCAAGGGAGGCCAAAATAAATGATCTTCCATATGTTATTTGAATGTAACTTTTTTGTTGTCATCGTAGTAAAAAACTGTGTTATTTTTGTGACAAGCAAAAGGGTGACCAGTGCTTATGTTAATGAACAATGTGATTGAAAACACCTGACAAACATTGTCATTTCCATTTTTTCCATTTTTTTCGATATGTTTTTGACAATATTTCATTATTTCTAGAATTTTTTTGAAATATTTAAATGTTTTTGGAATTTTAGAAAACATGTGGAAGGTTGTCAATCTCCATAAAATTGGGAACAATAGGATATGTAGAGGAAGATTGACCTTCACTTATGTGTGGGAACTGAAGGTAGGTGCGGACTCTTAATGAAAGATGTGTACAAACTTGTGTAACATTTGGAGAGTCATTGTGTTTAAGGTGGAAAAAGAAGGAAGTGTTAAACCATGAATTGCAAGGCACAATTTTGTATATATTGATAGCCATATAGACAAGCTTAAGACCAAAGTTGAGATTTGGCCCCACGGTGTGCACCGATTTGTACACAATGGAATCGTGTATTCATGAGACCTTAGAGTAGAGTGCAAATAGAATGACAACGAACTAATCTATACCCAAGAAATGATTGTCAAATAAAGACTCTACGAACATCTCATGTTTCCCTAACTACAACTGCTAAGATTTCTCTCAGACCAACATCTCAGTGACATTTCTAGAATGGGAGTATGCTATGAATGTAGATCTACAAATGCCTATGCAAGATCTATGTGAGAATGTAGATCATGGGAGTATAATAACCCTAGAATGTTATGATATGAGCATGCAATAGACTAAAGAAATGCTAAATGATACTAAATAACATGAAAAGAATGCTAAAATGCTATCAAAATGACATGAATTTGCTATAATAACAATGCTAAAAGATGATAACTCTAAATGTGCCTATAGTGTAGATGCCTAAAACTTGGGTCCTTTTGCTCTTGGATTTCCCTCCTATTTATAGGATTTTAGAAGGGGTTGGGGTAAAGATCAGGATTTCACTTTAGACTAGAGGGTAATGATGAAACTGTAAATATCTCATAAGGCACCAAGAGGAAGAGTCCAACAAACTTAGTTTGTGAGGATAAAAGAGGATTTTCCAATTCTTTTAAATGTAAAAAGGAGGATTTTCACTTTTGTGAGCATGACTGGCTTTGTTGATTTAATAAATGTTCCATTTATTTTCAACTTTTGTTATTCCTTTTTCCTTTTTTATTTCATTTTATGATTTTGTGAATTGATTTTCCCCTTTTTAAAATTGATTTAGATCATTTTTTATTTGATAGATTATTTGATTAATTAATGACCTGATGTTACCATTGATTTAAAAGTTTGTTGTTTTCCTCTGATTTTATCCTTGATTTTGTGTCATTTGATCAAAACTTGCATTTTTTTAGGTCTTTGCCAAATTTCGAGTGTCTACAACAATGAGACAAGAAATCTCAGAGAACATGTAGGACTAACACCTCAGGTCATCTTTAAAATAGTAGGGGATTCATCTTTGTGGTCACTCATTTGAGAATAGATAGTTGGCAGTACTCCTGAATGGAGACGAAGAGTCCCTTCCCTTTGGTTTGGAGTACTAACTCAATCGCCAACCAAAATAGTAGGGGTCTTTGTTTACATGATAGCAAGCCTTATTATTATATTATTCTCAACTGGCACAAGAAGCCTTCTAGAATAAGGGCCATAGAGGGAGGTTTGATGATTAAGGAAAATGTTTCTATCGAGATGCCACATCTAAGAATTGGGGAGGGATTTTACCCAATGCATAACACTTTATGGCTTCTCGACCCCTACATACAATTCTATGGGCATTTCTCACAATGCTTTGGGGTGTTCATTAGACAATTGGTACTATGGGTTAGCCCAATCTCTCTATATTGGCTGGGAGAGAGGACCAAAGGTTAGGGAACTAATATACCATGAGGAAAAGTCCTGAAGGTAGTGCAAAAGAAGCTAGAGAAGTTGGCTCCTACTTCAATTGGAGTGTTATTGGATTAGTCCCTACCCCCTACCCTCCCTTCACCCCTTGTGGGCAACAGGCCTATAAAAGAGTACGAGTCTAACAAGCCTGTCCTCCCACTTGTTGTTGAGTTCAGTTCAAGCTGAGTTCAAGCTTCCTTAAGTTAAGGATGTTCATTACTCATCACTCTTTCGGGACCCTACTATTTAAAGAAAGGCCAACCAGAAGGTTGCATGGTAAGATCAACCTCTCACCTAAAACCATGATTCGTTTGCACTAACAGGGTCCTACAATTCAATGGGAAGAGGATGGTGTCGATGGCCCTACAATTCTAAGCTGAATGCCCTATTATTCTAAAGGGCCCTAATTGGGGAGGGATAATAGAGAAAACTAATTCATTAATGAAGGAGGTCTTGGCTCATGCTTCTCCACCTAGTCCTTTCTAACTAGTGGAGTAGCATTCACCTCATATCAGTAAGCTCCCCACCCCCCTAATGAATGGGGGATTAGATAAAAGGAACCCCCATTTTCATGTATATGGAAGATGGCTAGCTCCTTCATCTGTTGGGTCAGTGAGGCAACATAGAAAGATGTAGTGTGGGAATTTGTGATGCTCTTCATGGCTAGAGAGGTGATTAAGTGCCTTACTTAATTGCTTCCACCAACCACCACTAAGTTTGGTTTCTCCTTACCCATTTCTCGATTCTATCTCGAATAGGGTTGAGTAGGAGAAAGGTTTGGCAGGCCTACGGGGCGAGTTGTGGTACGTGCATGCAAAGGGTTGAAAAGGGTGAGAGGATGGAACGCCCAATGGATCTTTCTTGTTGCTCGACTCATGCAGACATGACTGTTAAACCGTCTCCCTATTTAAAGGGTGGCCCTACAATTCTATGGATGATTTAATAACCCCCCCCCCCCCCCCCCAATTCCTATCAAATTATAGACTATGGCTCGGCTGGGGCAGATGCGACTTGTGGGTAGGAGGAGGGTGGGAAGCCGACTTGTAGGGAAACCTTTGTAGAATTACCCAATAGTTTATCAAGAAATGCCTTGGTTGTTAGATAATGTTGCTAAGGTTGGTCTCATGGTGCTAAATCAAACTCTATGTTTCATTCTTGCTTAAACATCCTTTTTTGGCAACCCCACACATTTCCTAAGAGGAGCATACTCCAATGGCATCTAGCTCCTATTCAAAAAATATTGTGAGCCTAACATATTGTGCTAGAAGTTGGATTGTTCAATCTATCTTCCTTATGTACTTCATCAATCAAGATTCATTCATGTCACACCCCTGTATACCCATGTTACATATAGAATCCCCTACTATTCGCCTGATTTAGTTAGGACATGCATTTTGGTTAGTGTAGAAATAGTGCTTTGATTTATTCATTCTATACCCCCCTCTCTTTTGGGGATTGCATCCATTGCAAAAAATTGACAAATGGGCAAGCAGAACCATAGCCCATTATATGTGGGGACACCACCTCTACATGCATTGTTAGCCCACTTTTCTTAGAGAATGGTTGATACCAGATCAATAGTTTTGAGTTGGCACACCCTATAAGCCCATAGAAAAGTAGGGCCCCACTAGGGTTGAGGGTTGAGTCATCGGCATCTTAGTGAGAGCATGACTCGTTGGGGGCTTTATTGTATCGAGAACCTCAGGTGGATCTATGTGTAAAACATTTTTGGAATATTTGATCAGTGCATTCATTACACATGAATAATGTCATTTCCGCTAGAGCTCTATTCCCTCTATGTTTTTGTTCATGAACGAGCATCTCTATATTTACATTGCCTCGAATTCTAGGGGTCAACCAAACAAAATAGGATTCTATTGAGTGTGTGGCCCATAGAATTTTAGGGTAGTGTGCATTGATCTATACTTCTTAAATCATATAAGTGCCAAACCATTTTCATTCATCGTGGTCAACCCGTAGGTGCAACAGGCCCACATTCCTATCCCAAGGGATCCATATTGTGCTTGAAAAGGTACAGTTGAGAGCATGACCAACACAAGACATGGATAGTCAATAAATCCTATGGTCTGATCAAATTCTCAATAGTCGAACTAGCACTACCAAATGGAATAGGTTCCTTTAGAATAGTAGGCCAAGCTAATCACCTCCAACTTACAAAGAAATATAGAAATTATTACCTCAATAGTAGGTACCAACTTGTAGGATGAAATTCAGAAGGAATCATCCACCCCATTCGATTTACTTTATCAATTGGTTGGAATCTTGACCTAAACCTATGCCATTGTATGTTTTTTACTGCTCAATATTAGACTTTTGACTATTCTACTCACAAGATGCTTCAAATTGAAACTTGGGATTTGTTACTATCATTACACTAAGGCTTTAATGCTACAAGAAATGTAGAGAATTTTTATAACAAGCTCTCAAATGTCTCTTTGATTCAACTAGAAACTCAAGTCCTACAGCCGTGAACCTAGCCCAAAAATATCTCCACCTCAGAGATAGTGGTCATATACCTTTCTTATGCTAGTGTAACCTTGACTTAGTTGTAGTTATCAATAACCCACTAAGCCTAGATTTAGAACTAGATGGAGGTTTTAGACTCTTTGAACCAGGAGTAAATATTGCTCAATATTTTGGCTAGAGTCTGGCATGAGTATCTATTAAGCTGGTGTACGATATGCATAAATCTTGCTATATTATCCCATTTACTAGTCCATTCTACTTTGTTAAGTTTTCATATGAGTGGGAAATCTTACTATGTTAATAGTTAACTTGGCCTAAGGTCTATTCGTCAACTTCTAGTGCCCAACTAATAGCGAAACTAAATTTGTATGGAGATCCAAAGCCAATAGGAATGTTACACTCCAATAAACTTTAGATGACTTTATGGGGTCGGGCGTTCAATCTCTCATTCTCTCTAAGATGCTCCTTTCACTGAAATCTATCCATAGAGAGTAGCTAGGGTCTCAACACCTACCTGGCACGTTGCAAAAAGGTTTCTTGCCCAAACCAAAAAAGTAGTTGTCTTCCACTAGACTTTTAACAAATTGAACTTAAATTATTTTTCTATCATTTTATGTCCATTATCATCCTAGAATCTTTGTTGGCATACAAATATGGTCTCACTCTCTCATCCCTCACCTATCAATTTATAGAAGGGTGGGATCAGCAGTACATCTATCTCTATGGATTTGGGCATTTTCACAGGTGCAACAAATTGCATTCATGTGGTAGCCCAGGTGAACCCAAGTTGTAGATCATGCTCCAACCCATAATTTCACAAAAGGTATGTCGTAGCATCATTAGGCCAAAGGCTATACATTCACTATCCCTATACTGGATGAACATCAATGCTCCTGCATCGAAAGGAGAGGCTAACTGAGGGTATGTAGTGAGGGTTTTCCCCATTTGATTTGGGTAGGGTATACAGTTGGGGCTAGAGATAAATATCTAATGCCATGGAAAATTTCCATGCATGAATAATTTTTGTTTGTCCAATATCGTTGATGCCATGACTTGTTTCACACCTCCTAGTGTTGAGTCTCTTATGTATGCGAGTCTAGTCCTGATATTCGCCCTCAGGAAGTGGAAAAGACTTCCTAATATGATGTAGATATGAAGTTGGATAATTAAGGAAGGGAAGTTCCCTTGTTATCATCCCACCCAGATTGACCTAGTAATTTCACTAGTGAAAGGGTGTCCTTGTCTGAGGAAGGAACATAGTTGCTTGCTCTTCCAAGAGGAAGGACAAAAAAGAAATTTCTATCTATATGTTATCAATCCTACACCTTAAGACTAGTATTTTCACTATCGTTTTTCCCCCGTGAACTTTGAATTTTGATAGAGCAAACCTTTCCTCATCGTCCGACTATCAGGAAAGTCCTCCTTCCTCAAGCTTGACAACAACAATAGCATAACTACCCACTTCCTTATGCACGACAATACATGGCTAGTGACCAAAATGATATGGTTCAATATGTTATATAGTCATTAGTGTGTTGGGTGCACACTTCAAAGATATCTAATAACCAATAGTTGTAACCAATGTAGGCTAAAAGGTTAGGGGTGAGGTGGGGCTAATGGTGCAGATTTGGACTCTGTAAAATGACCTACCCGTATCCCATTGTTCTTGGGAGCCAACTACAAAAGGGTTTGTTACCCTTAGAGTAGTTGGGGTGTAACTGAGACAACGGCCAGTCATAGAACATAGGTGGAGGTACTCAAATTTGTGATGAGCAATCAATTCACTTGCATAATCTCATCTAATCACATCATCCCACCCTATTTTTTTGAATTGATCAATGTGTTGAATAGTGCTAATTTCTAGAAAAGGGATGTGACTTAAATGAAATAACTAATGAAACCTTCCTAATGAAATAACAGATTATCTAAGGTTCTTTCCTTCAATTTCTTGTTTAAGCTAATGAATTGATTGGTTGTTGGCTCTTCATTCACCAACAATTTGATGAACCAATGAGCCTATGTCCTCAAACAAGTATAAAGGATAGATGTATTATGGGCTAATGGTCCTCCTAACCAATGAGTATATTTCATGATCGGCTCTTAATTCATAATGTATTGTTGTCCTTCCTTCTTATAGAAATAATGTATGTCCCTTACATTATAACTCTTGTGCTTCACCTTATAATAAGAAATAGAATATAAGCTATTCTCAAGGTTGAAGGTGGGGAATAAGGCATATCCTTTCCTTATTAACCAATGTCCCTCCCTTTTGTCATTTACTTTTGATATTTCAGATCATCCAACTAATCTTCCTTATGTTCCAGTCCGGTTTGGTTGATCACCCCTACACTCACCCAACAACCTATTGACTACACCTTAATATCTGGTTCGTGAGCTATTAGATCAATGGGTTCTTATACACACTCGATCTTTCTCAAATGGATTTTGATATGCTACTATGGGTATTAGTCTCGAGTCAAATACTAAGTCAACTTTTCATGGCTTTCGATCTCAATTTGACGAGTCTCCAACTAGCACTGCAACTCATGGATCTCAAATTGGGACAGGACATGGAACAGATTCTTAGGCTAGAAGTGGGAGTGATTCACTGGCAGCTAAAGGAATTGCACCCTTCTTTTGGATCTACTACTAATGAGAGGGCAACAACAACTTAATTGATGAGGACTTTTTTAGATAGTCGAGGTCAATAATCTCATAAACTATATAGCTTTTTATGCCAGTAGCTCTTAATAGCACTCATCGCTTTTCCTAATGATCCATGTGCAACAGTTTCCAATCCATTTGCCCTACCTTACTATATCTAAGGGCTAAGTGATTTTGAACCAATTTATGACAAGGGAAAGAAGAGACGGCACATACTTACTACTAAGAAGGAGCTTTCTTCTAGTGCCATACCCCTTTACTTCTTCCTTTTCAGCAAGCGGTTTGGTTTGTCAATGTGTATGATTATAGAGAGTGGAATATTTGTTTGTAAGTTTTCCCTACTCTTCTAAGGGAACCAAAAGCACAAGTCGAATGAGTGAAGGAAATAGAGTACATCTAGCTCTCTATTCCACCCAAGCCCCCTAAAATTCTATGGCTAGCCCCATATCCCCTACAATTTTAACGGCCATATTGTGCCATAGCCAATTTTAGAACCAACAACAGATATTTCTCAAGGGCAACAACATAAGATATAATAGCTTAAGAAGTATTTTTATACCCATGTGTAGTTCGATATCCAAATCGAGATCGAGCTCATTGAAAAAAGCATATTAACAATAGTGGTTGGAGAAATAGTGAGAGACCCTTAGCCTCTTAGTGAGGAGGTTTCATATCCCATTGAAGATTTAGTTTCCCTTATGGGAGAAGCATTGACAACAATAGAGCAAAAGGCCACTTTATAGGCAGAAGTGGTTTCTTAGCCAATGTTAGCATAACCACCAGGGGATAGAATTGACCGAGTTAAACAGTAGCTAGAGCAGCAAACACTATAGTGCTAGAAGTATTGAGATTATTCTAATCCTGGATCTAGGACAAGTAGACTATAACGAATGTCTATCTACTATCCATTGCAAGAGGGCCCTCACACAAACATAAAAGTAGCTCATATCCACTTGCCCACAGACAATAGAATTGTTGTTATGCATTGTCTTGTGCAAAGCAAGCAACTTATCTACACCAGTGAGGTCTAAAGCACTGGACCATAGCTTATGAATGACTCCTATTGCTCAGAACTGTACTATGCCAAAATGAGTAGCTTCACCAGCATTAAAACAAAATACTAGCATCCTCGTCGTCCGGGTCATTGTAGCACGGGAACCCTAGTGATTGGTTGCACCCCTACCTTTGACCAAATAGGTCATAATTTTTTGAATATCGCAAACTCTAATATGTGTACCCAAGTGATGTTTGTATGCCCACGACCCACTTAACATCAAAAAGTTACAACAAGGTTTATATATAGGCCATTCCAGCAATAACATCTTATCAAAGCTAAACAGTTATTAGATTTCAGAAAGAAGTTATTCCATCAATACCTAAAAATACATGCTCAGTGGATCCCATTTAGTGGTGAGTTTATTTATCCATGGTACTAGTTCTATTATTTGGTTGGAAGGAGAGAGGGGGTTGAGCATGATAATACCAAAACAACCAGGGAGTGGGCACCCACCAGCCTGATTCAACCTTCTCTATTGTTGTGATTTTCTTTTTATTTATACCAAAATAGAACTTGGTTACTCAGTACTTTATTATCAGGCTACACAATCGATGATTTATGCATGCTCTCCAAATACAAAGGTATGGGGGTCACACCAGGACTTGCCTTAGATGTATGCACCAGCTCATCCATCCCCCAGGCATGAATTTGCAAGATCATTGGACAAGTGGTGTTGCTAGGGAAGAAACACATCAACATCAACAAATACACTAGTTAACCTAACCGGAGCTAAAACTTTGCAATATATAAAAATGCACAAATAAACATGGATCAATACACACCTTGCTTCATTCACTTTGCTCCTCCTACTTTGTTATCATAATAAACTCATCTACCTAAATAAAGAAGACAAGCTATAAACATGAATACCACCTCACTTTTTCCACCTACCTATGCACATTGAGCAACTAATCAATCCACATGTTACATGTGAGCCTATGTACAGCAAGCAGGGTCGGATTTATAATATGGGTGTAAAGTATATAGATGGATGATAGGTACTGGAGATTAAAATTGATGGATGAATAAACTATGAATAGATAGTGAATGGACTAGGGGGTGTGGTTTTACCTATGTGAATCCCTGACCAAAGAGTTTATCTAAACGAATAATAAATAAAGAGAGGGTTAGCTAGTTCGGTTGTTTTGATTTAAAGTTGGTTGCTTGTATGTCAAATGGCGATTTTCTTGTCTGACTTAATGGATTGGTATGCATAACATGTTCAATTCTCACATACCATCAGAAAATCTCCAAGAGAAGAACCCACTTCTTTGAGGAGAGAATCAACCCAGAGATGGAGGGGAAGATAAGGAAGAATAACCCAAATAGGCACACAGGCACACACACACGATGCATGCACAAGTCAATTCTAGTTTAGTTTACCAACTCAATCCAAGTGCAAAAGACCCACCATGAAAGGAGGAGTCAAATGTTGTTTTGATGAAAAACCTAATGGATTTTCTTGTCTAACTTAATGGATTGGTATGCATAACATGTTCAATTCTCACATACTATTAGAAAATCTCCAAGAGAACCCACTTCTTTGAGGAGAGAATCAACCCAAAGATGGAGGGGAAGATAAGGAAGCCTAACCCAATTAGGCATCTTGCAGAAGGATTCTGATGAGGGGATGAAAGCCTCAAGACAAGGCTTCATCATCAAAAGGAAACAATTTTCTTAGGTGATAAAGTGCTTGTCAAGAATAGTTAATCTATCCAAAAAAAACTTCAAACTTGGAAACAAAAAAAAATCCTAGCTAAAGGAAAAATGTGAACCATATCTATAATCAATAGCTCATAATGTTTGGTAATCCACTAATGAAGACAGGGAAGAGAAGGCCAAAAATCTCTAAATGTGCAAAGAATCACCTTAGAGGTCAAGTTAGAGACCACCTAGTTAATCTCTACCACGATATCCTCTTCCAATGTAATAGAGATAGAATGAAAAACTTGAAAAGGAACAAACTTTTCCCTTCCACTTCTAGCCATGACCTTCTCTACGTAACTTCCTTTGGGATGAGAGGGGCCTCCCCCATCCACTTTATTGGACTTGGAAGAGTTTACTACCAAAGCCTTAGAAGCAACACTAAAATCCATCAACACATCCCTCATAATTGCATCTTACACAAAGGAACAACCCCAACTACATCGGCATTGCTAGCAACAACATGAGACAAGGTTGTACCAATAGGAAAGATCCACCGAGAAGAAATTCCATGGGGAGGACAACTAGGGAATTTCATAGCTTGTCCAAAGCCAGGAGCCAAAGTCCCCATGCCTGATGGACCCAACATATTGGAGGAGGCCCCAATGCCAACAAAGAAAAAGGCTAGTGAGGGATCCATGCACACAGAAGGCATCGTAGACCCTTGAATAGAAAAGGCATCCCAGCCATAGTCTCGCCCACTAGCATGGACTGCAGAGGCATTAGAATTTGAGTGTGTTGTCATTGAAAGCCTAGATGTAGAGGTGCCAAGCGAACCTATTGCAAACATCCCAATAATTTGAGCACTCTCATTGATTGAAATCATTATTTTGCTCTTCAATGATTGCATCCATAATCTCAAGTTTGGCCAGTTTGGGTTGAGTTTCTACATGGTAGATTTTGAAGAAAGATGACAAACATTGGGCAGAATTCTTAGGCTAAGAGGAACTTGACCAAGTCAATATTGGCTTCAAATCACTCCTTGATACATTTGGATTGTCATTGTTGAGGGGAAAAAATGTTATCGTCTTTCTATTGCAAATTTGATCTCCTTGTTCTTCATTTGCAACTAATGGCAAAGATTTCAAGATGTTGGGATAAAATTCTTCTCCTTTGGAAATTTTTGCTCACTCTGAAAGCATCATTTTGTTGATAATCTCGCAAGTCTTTGGAAAAATTCATTGTTCTAAGGGGCTAGAAAGAGCTAATACTTTTTTTCATGCATCCATTTTCATCTTTGAGTTCAGGAAAATTCTTTGACTAAAAGGAATCATCTATGTCCAAAAGAACTCAACTCTACTTCAAATTTTCTCCAAGCTCCATCTCTAATCATTGCCATAAGCCTCACGAAACCAGTGAAATAGATCAACTTTAGAATAGAAGCTTAATATTGAAGGGGGGAATTATTTGAGTTTAGAGGAATTCCATAGGCCAAAATTCCTGAGATGAGAGGAACTCTACCACCTCTATATGTCTAGTCTTGATCAAAATTTACTCTTTTTCCTTCTATATGTTTAGCATTAACCTCTTCAATTCATCATTTGTAGATCTTAATTGTCAATTCTTCTATCTCCTCCAATTGGACATTTAATTCTCATCAAGATTTGTGTTTCTTTTTGGGGTGGAGATCTTGGGGGTAGAGGAATGATTTTGGGTGGAAAGCTAGGGATGAAAGAAATTCCACCACCCTCACATGCTTTTCCATACTTCAAAAGGCACATTTTGCCTTCACAATTTCAACAGAAATAGAATAGAAGTCTTTCTAAATCCTTTTTTTAACTCATCTAACTAACTTTTGCTAAGAAAGTTCGAGGTTTGGGCCTATCTGGACACTTCGTTGCAAGGTGAGCATATTTATTGCACCAAAAGCATTGCACTTTAGATATATACCTCCTTTTGAATGAGTTTTTTTTATCGCAATTGTTTCCTTTCTTTTGTTTGAAGTTTCCTTTTAAGAACATCTTGATCATCAATTTTATCATCCTCATAACTTGGGCACTTGACCTCACCAAAAGTTTATCTTCCATTTGGGCATATTTTTGGGGAGTAGAGGAATTCGACTTAGACGGAATTCCTAAGCTAAGAGGAATTATGCCACCTCTTACTCTTTTTATCCAAACTTAGTCATTTTTAAGCTTGGAGGGCAAGTGATTTACATAAAATTTAACACTTCAGTTACATTATAAATTTGCTTTCTTATAGTAAGTTAATATTTTCTATAAATATTATCTAGACGTTTGAGATAGATTTCAACTTCATAGGAGTCATAATACAGATTTATATTTTGGCAGTTTATTAAAAAAATTAGACAGACAAATTTCAAGATTCAATAAACCTTCAACAATGTTACCTCATACAACCTTTCTTGACTTTCTAAGGTGGAATTAAAATTGGGACAAAAATTATTATAGCCTATTTTATTACAAATTCCTTGGCTTCAACTCCACATCCTTAACTAGCTTAGTGTAGCTCTCCCTCACTCACACCCTTGACAAACTTCACTACCTAATAGGTCAATATTGCCTTGTAACATAAAACTTAGGAGCCACCAATATGTGAGGTGAGTAATTAAGGTGTGTATATTGATTATCCCTAATTTAAAGCGTCACATTAGGGAAAGTGAAAGAGGGACCTTCTGTTGTGAAGTTTTCACATCATCGCCCCAAAAATTTTGGGGAACCCCTTTTTTTTTATTGCCTTGGCAATAATTGTTGAAGTTATCCAAAAATTTCTGACTTTAGAAAATTTTACGCCTTGGATGCCTTCTGGTCAAGAGGGAGGAGGCTTGGGTTTATTTTTTTCACGAAATTTTAAGCTTGATTTTCTGGAATAAGTAATTTTATCCTTAGACCGAACAAATTTCAAAGAACTATACTTGGCAGGATAAAATCACAAAAAATTTGTACTTAGACGAATTTTTTTTGAAAATTTGGATATAATTGTATAAACTTGAATAATTTTCAAAACATGAAATTTTTGTTAGATTTGGGTTTTTTGGAAAATCTTGAATTTTTTTGGTGAAATTTTTAATTTTGTGATGGTGAAATCAAATGGGAAATTTGATTTTGGATTCTAATTAAATGATTTATTTTTGTTAAAAAATAAAATCATATTGCAAAATCAATTTAGATTAAATTATGAAAATTGGCATTAAATGGATTAAATTTGCCTTGAAGATTTTATAGTCTTTAAAGAAATTAGTAATTTAAAATTGGAAAAGTCAATTTTGGCTTGCTAAATCCGATTTTTAATGATATATTAATTACTAAATCGTCATTAAATGAAAGTGTTTAGCATCTCCAAGGCTTTATTTATTTTATATTTGCAATTTTGGTCTAACCAGCAATTTAATTAATGTTTTTGTTTTTATTCCTCTCCTAGGTGCAAATCGGCCAACTAGGTAAGGCAAGTGAATTGGGTATAAGAAGGATCTCTTTCTCCTTGTCTCCTCATTCTTCCATCTTCCTCTTCCATACTTGGAGTAGCTCTTCCTCCTTGGACGATTTTTGGCAAAGGGCAGATTTGCATATGGGAGCAGCTCTTCTTCCTTGGCATTTTTTTTATAGGGCAGCTTTTGGCAATTTTTATAAGGCAGATCTGATTTTCCTTGCCCTAGATGATTCTTGATTGATATCTAATTTCCATAGAGACTTGTGAATTTTGTGGAGTTGTGAATTTTGTGGAGCTACGATTTTTGTGGAGCTATGATTTTTGTGGAGCCAAAATTTGTGGAAGTCTAATTTTCTTGAGGAGCTGTGATTTTGCATCAAATCTAGGTAGTATTATTTGGCAAAGAAATAAGTGATAAAATTTGATTTTTTTGGAACATGCATGGGCAATTTCAAGTGGACAAAATTCTAATTTCTTCAGCTAGGGCATCAATATTTGCAAGGGGCTTGAAATTCTTAGGTCTGATTCGAAATTCAAAAGAAGACTCAACCATTGTTAAAGGTAAATTCAATTCATTTAGAGTTGAAAGTGGTCCTTAAGCAGATTTCGCTCTTCTATTCTTGTCTAGTTTTGTTTCCCTTGGTTATTCTTGCATTCATCATCCACCACTTCATCATCCCATCCTAGGTTGAAGATTGGAGATTAATAAGAGTAGAATTCATGATAGGACATTTGAAGAGGCAAAAATAAGCTAGACCACCCTAGGTTGAAGTTGGGAGATATAAGTGTAGTTCAACTTAAGGTAATGGTGAAGCAGAAATAAGTGTAGAATCCATCAATAGAAAGAAGGTTGGAGATCGATAAGGGTAGTCCATATCACTTAGAATGAAAAGGCAGAAATAAGTGTTTAGGATGGTAGATGTTAATGCAAGTAAGAACCTTAAAGAAAAAAAACACTAAGAAAGATAGAGGATATGATGCCCAAAACAACTTTCTTCTCGAAAATGAAGTGAATAATTGATACTAATGTCGATACAGCAAATATGATACAGGTAAAAGACAGACTAAAGGAAGGACAATCCCCCATGGCAAAGAAGATATACAGGAGTGAAATTGTACACTCGACAACCTTTCCTCCTACCTTGCCTTGCCCAAAATTGGTTATGGAATGTGCATCTAGGTTTGATTTGGTTGGAAAATCCATCATTTTTGATGAAGGGAAGAGGGTGTTGGCCAACATTGACGGAGAGGCGATCGAAGAAGCATTCAACATTCCCTAGTACAAGAGCATGACAATGGTGATGATGGATCAGGCAGCCAATTCATTTCAGGATAACCAGGAAGCTTATTTCATGCATCTAAAACAAGATTTGCTACACGAGGGAAAGAAAGGGGTAACCAGATCATTGAGGCTCACAGTGGTAGATTTCAACTCAAAATATGGTGATCTCATTGTGCTCCTCAGCCGAACCATGGGCCTAGCTCAAGGTATGCAATTTGAAAACTGGATGTACTTCTTTATTGATGAAATTGAAAAAGGAAAAAGAAGATTTGATTGGGCTAGGATCATAAGTGAGAATCTAGAGTTGCAACTTAGAACCGTACAAAACCAAAAGAAATTCTGCATGGGATCCTCTCTGTTTTACCTAATTGCTAGATTGTATACAAGTTTGGGACTTAAGGCCTTAGGAGAAATTGGCAATGGGTCGGGGCAATATTTGGTGCATGAATGTTATCCACGGCTTCATTTGCACAACAACATAGATTACAAAATATTATGTGGCGCCGTTTCCATGAACACAATAAGGGTATTACAAGGAACACCTACTAGAAGACTCTCATCGGAAGCAGAAGCAAAGATAAAGAAGTATGGGAGTTGGTTCATCCAATTTCCGCAATTCACCTACATTAGAGTAGCAAGAAGTGCAGTTTGTCGCAAGAGGCTTCTAAGATACCCACCCGACAAGGTAGTTTTGATAAAATTGGCTAGGCAACTTGAGCATTATGACATAACAACGAGACTCGAAGGTAAGACAGGGATTACCTTCTCATTTGGAATTGGCAATGATAGTTGCCCCAACTGTCACCTTTGCAGCTACGGAAAAGGAATTGGAGTGGTATCATCTAGGATGGTATAGAGCAAGGCAAGGATTTGATCCTAATGGTCTTATCAAGGTGTCTCAAGGAAATGCATTTAAACATGTTCCCACTATAGATGACTTTTGGGCCAATGCCAAGGATGACTTTCATGTGAGAAAGATAACTTTCTCAAGATTGTCGGTGAACATGATGAGAGATATCAGATGGAGAGGCCTCGCTATTCCCGATCAACTAGAAGATATTGGAGATGTGCTAAGAGAAGATTATGATAGAGTAGAAGAAACAGAGAAACAGAGTTGAATCTAGTAGATTGGGATAATCATCAGGATCCTTCCTTGGAAGCAATCACAAGGATACTAGATTTTCATATCAAGTCGTGGTATAATGGAAAGTTAAGGAAATTACAAAGTCAAAGGATACCCCTTACTTATAAGAAGATGAAGCCAAAAGAGGGTCCAGCAGAATCAGTTGGACAGAAAGGTGAAGGAAGTAGCTGGCAACAAGAAATAGTTAGGAGCAAGAAGAGAGCTTTGGAGGTTGAGAAAAGAAAAGAACATCCAGAACCTCCAGCAAAGAGACAGCACACAACACCATCAAGGGAAAGTATAGTTGAGGCTAGAGGCCAAGAAGATAACACAAGTGATCAAAGGACCACGGTAGAAGTGAGCTTTGATTAAGAGTCAAGTGGTTACAGTAATAGCACCGAGTACTCTCCTCTCTCAGAAAACCAACGTGGAGATGACATGGCAGTTACTAATGAAGAAAAAGATGGGCTGATTGATATTGAAGAAATGAGTTAGGCGCCTGAGGCCGTTGGTGATGCTTTGTTAGTCGAACCAAATCCAAATTTAGGGAGATGCACTGCACCACTATGGTTAAGGAAAATGCTTATGCCAAGAGGCCAGGTAGTAACTGCCCGAACAATGGAAGACATCCAAGGATTAATAGATAACGGTGATAGCAAGAACCAAAAATAGATTGTAAAAACGGTGGCAAAGGTAATCAGGAGCGAAAATGATGGTCATCGAAAGGTTTAGATTGTTATACCAACAATCGACAAGACATTAGATGAGATTGCAGCCCAAGAATATGAGATAGTGGAGCATAATTTGGGAAGAAACACAGATGACATGGAGTGTGAGGAGATCCAGGAGGGTATAGCTTCAATCAGAGAAAGATTGAGGAAGGCAAATGAAATGATCATAAAGTTGGAGGCCAAGAACAAATATTGGAGAGATTTCCAACCCATTCAACAGCTGCACCAGGCAGCCCTTCCTACTGACAACGAGAGCAACATAGAAGAGATATCGGCTTAGCTACTTGAAGTCAAGGATTGGATCCATGATACAATCCAAGACGGGAAAAATTTCTTGCCTTCCTTTATCCGAACATTCTGGTCATTAATGACTGTTAGAAACAAATTTAGAGTATTTGAAGAGAAGTGGAAGGATTTCCTTCTAGTCAAGGATTTAGCTATTCCCAATCTACAGGCGTTCATTAGGCTACCAGAGACATATTTGGAAAGGGCCAAGTTGGTTGATGAAGGAGGATTGAGTACGATTGAGTCTTGGTTTGTTGCCTTGACTACCAAATTGAGAACACTTAAGGAGATACAGAAGTCAGTTGCATATCACAACCCAGGCATCGACACTTCCATTTCAACCATGATGAGCAACGTTGGGGCAACACTTGATTTTGAAGACATCAGAGAAGAGGACATCAATGAGATAGGGCTTGGATCAAAATTGGATGAGTTAAGAGAGACTACTATCAATAAGAAATATTTGGGCACCCTTTCTTCCCTCAATGCCTTTATCGGATACGCAAAAGAGTATGAGAAGGACCATGAGAAGACACTACAAGCAGCAAGCAGCATGATGAAATCAACTGAGCTCAAGATAAAGCATACACCTTGTCCTCCGATGGAGGAAGTCAACGAAAGGCTAGCTAAGTTCATTGCCTTAGCTACAAGAACGAAAGAAAAAGAGAAATTTATATTAGAAGATCATTTGATGTAAGCCCAAGTGGCAATTTCTCTTTCTTCTAGAGTAGGACAAGTGTCTAATTTTGATTGGCCATCATTTTGGTGCCTTCTCATTGGTTGCTACTTTTCCACTTTTTTTCATTGGTCCATTAACGAGGTGGTGTCTTCTCATTGGCCAATAAGGTGGCAACCCTAATTAGGGTTTTTAGAATTCAATCTAGATGATCATTTTTGCCTCTTTATCTCTATCATCGGTTGTACATTTTGGCCTCTATATAAGGCCATTTTCTCTCATTTGTAATGGTCGAAGAAAATTGTTGCATAAGATAATGCCAAAATCACTTTTCTTTCTCATTGTTGTGACTTGCATGATGATTAAGAACTTTTGGTGTTGTTGCATGGTTTCTACTTCCACTAGTTAGAATAAGATTTCTTTTAAAGTTGCTAAAATAGATTTCATTTCAAGTTGCTAAGTAAGATTAAGAGTAGATGGATAGTTGCATGGTAGCATTAGTGGATGTTTGATAGGGATCAATAATTAGGCCACTAGCATCCTGGCAGCTTGTTGGGAAGCCTTGTGTGGTAAACTAGTTCATTTTCCTTTGAATCATTGCATCTATGGAGGTGGAGCCTCTAGTAAACTTTCATTAAATTTGATCCCCGTCCATTTGCTAATCTTTCCATTCATAGGAGTGGGAGTAGAATAGCAAGTAGTTGATTAGTCAAGGTTTTGAAGAAGAAGGTTAAGAAAGCATAAGCCATTCAAACACTCACCCTCCATCACCATCAGCATCATTTGGCACTCGTATCAAATCACCATTACCATCATCCCAAAATCCAAGTTGTCCTTGAAGGAATAACATAAGCCCGCCTACGTGATTACCAGCAAATCACATCAATATATTGAGTTAGTATCTACAGGTGTTAAGGAACATTGGAGTTACTCTCATGTCCCATGAATATTAACTTTTCAACAGAGGAATTATGTGTTTGATACTATGTATCAGATATTCAATTGCTAATGTTATGTGGTATAAAAACTGACATCAATACCTTCAAGCATAACCGTTAAATGGGCCTAAAGTTGATTCGCACTTCCCAAATGGATGTGTGGGTGCCAATGCTAAATCCAAGCACTTTCAAGGATGTATTTAAAGGGATCTCTTTCTATAGAATGTTCTTCCCCTTTATTTGTTATGGGTTTGGTTGATTTGATTATATATGTTTACACTGCAAGTAGATGGAGCAACTGAAATGCATGTGTCGAGGAACGAGTATGTAGGAAAGCTAAGCAAATGTACTAATCAGATCAAAGACAAAAAAAAATGGTATGAAATGACAAATGAAGAACAAATCTCACCTTGAAGACCAATTGGGGAGGTTAACTTAGATCTTAAGAGCTACTAGCAAAATCATGAGATCTGAATCTACAAAACTTGGAAATTTGTAGACCTGAGGCCAAGGATGACTTCCTAGGTCCAAGTCGAGATGGGGTAAGGGATGTCTTGGGTCAAGGTCGAGAACGACCTTGACATGCACTACACAAAAACCCAAAAACTCAAAAGTTCAACAAAGAGCAAAAACCCTAGTTCTGAATTTTGACTTTGTTGCTCTGAAAACCTATAGATCTGCACCTACACACAAGGAAAATGGATTTTGTTGGGAGGGAAGGGCTTTCCTAGGTCAAGTCTCGATTGAGGAATTAACCTTAAATTGAAATGAAAGTAAATGTACGAAAGCTAACATGTAGTAGAAGGAAATCTATCAATGGAGGATATCATAACAATGTAGAGGCAGTTGTGTTTGAAATACATCAAATATGTTAATGTAATAGCCTTGAATCAACATAAAAACCAATAGAAAATCATGTTAGACAAGACCTTATGTGTGTTGATGCTTGTAATATGACTCAATGATAGATGGAAGAACTTGAATGCTTTAATGAAGAAGAGGAATGTCTTGCTTGATTGAAATTCCTTGAATGCACCTTGAGAGCTTGAGCATGGAGAGCTTGCATGTAGATGAGATGCCCAAATGAGGAGAGGTGGTCTTCTCTTATAGCAATTTCAAAGAAAACCCCAAGAAAGGTGAACTCAAGAGGGTGGGAAAAAACAATATTCGACATTGGGCCCACAATTTCTTTGAGAAAAACATTTGGGTAAGGGACAACCTCGTCCCTAACCTATAGGTGATAAGGCACAAAATTGGGCTCAAGACCCAAGAAATAATGCAAAATCAGGAAAAAAAAATGGTGATACATGCAAGGGAAATGGTTGGAAATGAATTTAAGTGTGATTTATGTGATTGGGGGAATAAATGGGAAGCTAAGCATAGAAATTGGTGCCACCATAGAGTTTTGAGCAAGGTTTGAAGAAGAAAGGACTTTGATTTAAGTAATTAAATGCAAAAGGTTCTAATGTACCAAACCACACTAAGGAAGGCTAAAAGGTCTCAAATGAAAGTGCTTCTATTTTAAGATGATACACCCCCAAACTCATTCTTAGACTTGGACACTTGTTAAATTCCCACCACATAAGACCACTAAAATGCTACCCAAGCAAAAGGACGGAATTTCTATTTGCAATAGGGAGATCATGTGAAAACCTCATAACAATATCCAACATGTCACATCACTAAAACAAAGGAAGAAGGAACTTTGAGGTTGTCTCATTCAATCACAGAATCTAGATACATTGTTTAGTTTAGCATATGAGCTTCCTTGTTCAAAAAAGAGTTGGAATTTTGGTATTTCATTTGGGATACTGAGTATTCAATTATGCATATTGCAATGGCATAAAACTCATGTCAACACTACTCTTTCATGGCCTTACAATATGTACGTCACCCAACCTAATGAAAATTATTGACCTATTTATAAAGACTCTCTAAGGTACAATTTACCCCTTTTACAAGTTTAACTACACATATCAATCACTTTGTTGTCCCTCAACTTTGACTCCACTTGTTGCCTCATCTTCAACATTAAAAGTTGTTGGTAACTCTTGGTCTTTCAACAATGTATAGATAATGAAAAAATCAATCTTGCAGCACCACTTGTTTATAGATGAAGCTTTAGGAAACCATATATTTCACTCTTTCTTAGTTACATACTATCACTTGTTGACCATATATTAGATCATCTCCAACCAATTCTATATCATGCACCATTATCAATTATACATTTTACTCTTTATAGTTGACCATGCATCACACTTACTCTCCAGCCAAACATACATTATACTCTCTATGGTCAACCATACATTACACTAACTCTCCCACCAGCAATATATTCCACCCTCTCCAATCAACCATATTTTACACACCCTCAAGCTGATTATACATCACTTTTTCACTCTACAAAAGTTTATCTCTATCAACCTTTGTGCATACATATAGCCACTAATGTCACAAATTAAGTTGGCTTAATGTGTAATGTCCCCTCTTTAGTTCGACATGGCATTGATCATGGATTTGCCTATTACAGACTCTCATAGGCAAATGGTGTGGAAAGAGAGTCAATTCTGCGGATCAGATAGTCATATCTTGCTCTTGAAGAAGTGTTAAGAGGTTATATTTTATCATTATGTGATATTGGGGCCCACATGTTATAATTTTAATTTGAGTTGCACTTTTTATTTTATAAAATTACTTTATTATAAAAAGTGCATTATAATGAGAAATTATAAAGGATGTTTCTAGAAGTTCTAGCAACTTCTTAGAAAAGTGAATAAATAGAAGGCTAGGCCTCTCATTTGGACATGCTTGGATTGGAGAACTCTTCTACTTCTTCATTGTGAAGCCATTTGTGGACTTTGGATCTGCAAATTATTCGATCTTTGGGAACGAATCACTCCCTTGGATTGGCGACTTTGAGGGTGTGAAATATCACCTGAATTGTTGCATAATTGGAGTTGGTATTCAGCCATCTCATTGGAGCTTATTGAGAATTCGTTGTTAGGGTTTGTTTTTTGGTTGGAATAAGGATTTCAGATTTTCCCTATCATTGGAGAAGCATTTGACAAGAGTTTGAAGACAAAATAAGTGCATTTTCAGAATTGGCAAAGCAGGTTTCGGAACCACATAATTGCTCATATCTCCTCAACCCCTTGGAGTTATTTTTTATGGTTTTACAGGGTTACTACCTAACCCTAGGCGCCCAATTTCCTTGCATTTGGGGGTCCCAAAACCCTAATATTATTTTATTTCAGCAGCCGTACAGGTACGGCCCTGCTAGTTTGGGCAGCAGCAACAAATTGAGGATAGTTTGGGGGTGCCGTTGGAGGTCTTCATCAACGATCTGCAGCAAAACATGGTGTTCTTCCATAGTTCTTCAAACCAGGTTCTTGCATTCTGAAATATATGTCAATTTTTGAGTAAATTTGCTGTCATACAGTCATTGTAATAATCAGACCAGAATTGGTAATAAAATAATTTCAGAATTTATGGCAGTGTAATTGAAATATAGTTCAATGGCTTTATATATATTGTAATTCTGTGATTATATTCTGAAAGTATCAAATCTGAAATTACCATATTCTGAATATTGTTACTGTTACACGCCAAGTGTTTGACAAAATTCCTAAGTTCAGTTTGAGGGTTTCTGTGGCCTTTATAGAGAGGGTCATTACATAATGGTAGAGAACTTGTAGTCTTGAAAGAGAGGTCACAAGTTCAGATCTCATTAGGGGGTAGGGAATGTACATCTCATTTGAAGCACAGTTAGGTGCCTCTTGCAAAGAGTACAGGGTAGTCCCATATTGCAGTTACCATATGTAGACCCCAAAACACATGGTTGGTATCGAGGACTATAAAAGGACCTTTCCAAACAACTATGCGCATATGCAAGAGTGTACTTCCATTTATGTGCATGTATATGACACCGGTATTAGAAGCAATGACCTTTATAATAACATTTGTAGATTACTGACTCCTAAACACAATCAAAACTAATCAACAAAGCTCATGATACTCTTCAAACCAAAATACAAAAAAAAATAAAGTATCTTTTTTTTTTTTTGGAGTGATGCAATATTGCTCAAACCCCTACAATGCTTGTGCATCACAATACAATCACGTGAACAAGGGCTAAAGTTCCATTAACAATAATTGCTGGTTTACGCATATCCATGGTATTAATAATCCCTCTATTACTTCATAGATGAAATATAATGGCTCGATGGTATATTCTAAGGTATTTGCTTATTAGATATTCTTTCATTATGCTTTGTTGTCATTCTCATGTTGGTAATACATCACTCTGATTGGAAGAGGAAATACATGGATAAATAATATTTATTTTCATTGAAATCTGGGAATCGATGAACAATGCGCTTTATGTCTGAGGTCAAAAATGTACTGATTTTAATGAGAAAAATGGTAACTAGATACATTATGATTGCAAACTTTCAAGAGAGTAAATTTGACTACAAATTTTCCCAATTCCAAAAGAATGTGAAGGCGACACAAAACCCTCATAAGATAACATGTACAGTGCAAAGTAGATATCATTAATCTGATTTGCACTAAAAAATTAATGAATTTAGTAGACTTTACATTCTCATTCAAGTAGACCACAGATATTTTCTTTCTTTTCTATGTTTACAGACAAAATTTGCAGATAAGAGTGGTAAGATCAACCAGCAGCCTTCTGCTTCTTGGGTATTCTTACTGGTTCAAACACGGCACATAGTAGAGCATGGTCAGACATGTGATAGTTTTCAGGCCAGATGCCCTGTTCCACCTCAGAAGGAAACAATGACGCTCCCTTCACATCAAAACCAATTTCAGATTCTTGCAAAGCATCTGGATCCTGAATGCTTGGATCCACATCAAACTTTATAAATGGAGATCCAGATTCCACTTCTGTTATTTGCCTTAGAATTAAGTGCTTATCATGGTTCACAGTACTTAAATCATAATGTTGTTCTGTAATTGATGATTCACTTTTTCCATTAACATAAGGTGCTGAGTACTTTTGCCCCTCCAATACAGTGATGGGACTCAACTCAATTGATTGTGTTATCATCACCTTCTGAAAATAATCAATTCATCAAAAATACCTCAGATTGATCTAAACACCCACTAGACCACTACAGACTATGAGAACTCGGCAAAAAGAAAAAATGTATTTTCATACCTGAAATTCCTCACTGTCAATTATACCATTTCCATCAAGGTCAGCTGCCATCATCAGATCTTCGATCTCTTCGCTTGTAAGACCCTCTGAAAGCTGCTCTGTAAGCCCCAACTACAACATTCCAATTCCTTTTAGTGTAAACACTTCAATGTAAAA
This sequence comes from Cupressus sempervirens, assembly GCA_028749045.1. NCBI lineage: Eukaryota > Viridiplantae > Streptophyta > Pinopsida > Cupressales > Cupressaceae > Cupressus > Cupressus sempervirens. The sequence continues at coordinate 88,158,221 of CM053791.1, read as the reverse complement.
GTTATAATTACAATCCACAAAGAACTAGTATATCTGATTTGAAAAGCTAATGATGGAAATAGAGAAAATAAAGGAGGATTGCATAAACCTACTTGTTGAAGAGCATAGTGAAAGTCTTCTAGTGTGAAATAATCCTTATTGTTACATTCTGGGTTAAAGAAGCAAAATGCATCTACATTGTTCAAACCAGCCTCTTTCAACTTAAACTGCGAAATATACACCAGCTACCTGTTATACACTTATAGCCTTAGAAATGAAACAGACAGAATTTCAGCTTCCAAACAAGCAGCATCTTGCAGAAAAAGGTAGCAGTGAAAATTCAACATGAATATATTTGTAGCAAAAAAAACATGGCACATTCAAAGATAGTCCATTCCTTTGCATCCATCTCATGCTGTATCACCGATTCAAGGCTACAAGAAAAATGTGCATTACCTTGATAATGCTAAAAACGGCTTGCATCCAGCTAATATTTAAAGGCTTGCGATCATTGTCCGGATTGAGAAGCCATATAAAGTCTACTCCACATTTATTTCCACGATGATTGAGATGGCTAATCCACTAGCAAACAAAACAAGAGAAACAGAAAGTGCACTAATGTTGAAAAGGAAAGAATGCAATTCTTTCTATTGAAGAAATGCTGAGGTATAGCATACTATAAGACCATAGCTAAAGTTTACCAACATTACAAAAAATACTGAATATCAAGCTAACCCTATGAGCATCTGGATCACCATCAGTGTAGTCATGAGCAGTGTCATAGGATGAAACGAAGCCTTGAGAACGTAGAAATTTGTAAACGTGCCCACGTTTGCTCCCGTTCCAGTCCCTGAAGAGTACACAGTTTGGGCAGGTATTTATTATTGACAGGAAATAAAGGAAAACCACATTCAATTTCCCATTTATAAGTTTAACAAGGAACTAAAAGGAAAATGAGCCAGGAGCCATGATGGATGCTAATATGTGAAACAGAACTGACACTCACCCACAAAGAATAACAGGAATGTTTGAAAGTTTATTCTCTGTCTTAAATATCTCCAAGTACTCTAAGATCTTGTATACCTGTTCCAATCATAGACTTGTAAACATCTTCTAGAATCACACTCATTAAATTTGGGAGAATGGAGAACAGCAGCCAATAACATCATTAAAACAAACTATGCATCCCAGCTAATGATAAAAAACAGAATGTACACACAGAAACTTAAGCGGAGAAATTTTTTACCTGTCGAAGACGAACTAAACTAAAGTTAGAATTGTGTGGGAACAACAAATGGGTGTTAACAACTATAGCTTCCAGGCAAATTCCATCCGTTTCATTCTGTATATATGGCCTTGCAGAACGAAGATGCAATAACTGAGCTACACGATCACCAAAATCATTGAAGAAAAGTTCACGAACATTGACTACCTTGAAATGGTCCCTTCTCACTGCAGTGAGGAGACCTGTAAAATGTCAAAAGTGGCTAATCGATTAAGCACAACTAATATAGACCTTACAATCCCAATTTGTGCAAGGGGTTTGGTAAATTGATTTAAGGAATTCAAAATTTAAAATATCCTAATTATACCTTAACCACTTTCAAAACTTCTGTATGCAACTATCGAGATACCAAGTCCAACAATCTCAAAAGGAATATTATAATATCATTTGATTCTAACCAGTTAGAAACATCCAAACTAGTGAACATTTATTAAAAGCAAGTGTTCATAATTTCCTTTCACTCATTCAGTAAAACCATTATATGAATTGATTTTGTATCTCTCTCAATATGATTGGAAAAATATAATAATAAAATGGGCGAATCTACGAAGAAAAGTTAAGTTACCATCACCACGGTCATTAGTGCGCCCAAGTTTGTAAATCTCATACCCAGCATCACTGAGTCGTTTTTCATACATGTCCACAAGCTCCTCATTTTTAATCCAGAACTCCTAAGTATGAAGAGAAAGCAACAAAGATCAGAACTACCAAGAAAGTTGGAAAGATTGTCCTGCAAGCATTCCTTCAATTGAACTAATACTTTGTACTTGCTGGAGCCTGTTCAGAGCATTTCATCTATGGACAAAGCGCTAAATAAAATTTCCTTGAATGCTGCTTCTTTAAGTTGTACAAATTTTATAAAAGACAATTCAAGTAACAAAATATGTTCCTCAGTAAGTCTTCATTAAACATGCATGGATGGAACAAATTTTGTTAACTAGCCATCCTATCTAGTATTAATGAATCATCTACTTATTGCAATTTGGATCTGACCATTTTCCATCTACATTCTATGTCTGTATTACCCAAAACTCAAAAGATGCCTCATCACAGGGTTGCACCAATCTCTGACATTGATTCTGCGTTGGAAAGTATGCAGAAAAGACACAATGTGTTATATATTTTACTTTGCTTCTTATCATGTACTAACCACTTCACTGATTGGCAGCTCATATGTGGGCTCAGAAAAGAACATTGATATTCTACTGTCAAATTAGAAAATCTCGGTCACTTTGTATTACTTTCGAGAGTGCTTCAAACAAACATTAAGCTTTAAAGCAGGAAAGTGGCCTCTTAAACCAATGAGAACTAATGAGTCGACAAATATTCCCTTTGATCACTTGGTAAGTTGGTAAACACTGGGGTAAAATTGCCTTGAAATAAATGATAGTAACACTGAAGGGAATAAATGCATAATGGATAATTATTCGACAAACTATAAGATAGTTTGAAATGAGATTACAACGCAGAGGGAAAGAAATGAATAGTGGGCTATTATTTAGTGACAAAAGACAATCTCAAAATCTAACTTGGTGCCCTGAAATATCCGAACTGTAGCTTTCAGATAGGATATGTTAGATGAGATTGTAAAAATCAATGTGGTTAAGTTGAAGACCAGCACTTGTTGATTGCTCTTGGACTTCTCAAGTATAATGGAAAGGAGCATAAACAACTGCAAGCAAATCAACAACCAGTAACGGATGTCTGATTTTCAATCCATCCATACTCCATTTTCAGAGCAGCATCAATCAACCATTGTTTGTCTTCTATTATTTTAAACTTCATATGATTTGAGATTTATGACTGCAGAAAAGAAATATGGGAAAATTTATCACAAGAATACAGAAAAGAAAAGTTCCCGACCTAAGAAAGAATGGTCACACATCTATAGATTATAATTTTATTTCAGTTTATTTGAATTGTATCCATTCTTCGTAAACTTGTTTCAAAATGTAGTGGCCTGCCAAGCATACTAATTGAAGAGGACTTAAATTTTTATTATATTAATTGGATGTGACAAATTCATATGAACTTTGTCAAGGTCAAAAGGTATAGACTATAGAGTTAATCCACGAGCTTCATCAAGAAAACAAGAGGTTAATGTTAATGTTGTAGCTTCAGTCGGATTAAATTGGCGTAGAGAAAATTCTTCTATGGTTATTGGTCGATCGTCAATTAGACAAACTCTCTTATGTGTACTTAAATATTTATTATATACATTATATATATATAGTCTAATTAATGATTGACTAATTTATTACCAAAGAGACATGTCTCTTCATGAGACATGTCTCTTCTATGGATACTTATATAACCTTCAAATCTGCATTTGGAACACACAGAAATAAACGGTATTGCTTAGTACATTTGGAGAGATCCTTTCGGGCTTTCACTTAACAGTTGACTGTTAACATTTAGGATGAAATCTGAATAAAAAATACAAACAGATAAATGCTGACAAATTCCTATAATTTTTGACATAATTTCCCAATCTTCAGAGTTACAGTAAATATCATAAAAGCAATTCTAGAAAATTGATAGCATGATTAAGGATTATAATCAAAATCATAATCCTGCTTTGCACAGACATACCTGCAAACATATGATGGAGGATCTTTTTTGGAGCAATACCTCAAGTATACTCTTGTTTCGGCTGAACCAATATTCCCTGTACTCACTTTCTCGGATTCCCTGGAGAAATGAAATACGGAAGTCCAAACTTGAGTCCAAAAGATATGAAAACAAACACCTTACAAAACTTGTGATTAATTGAAGATGCAGAAATAGGTAAGCACATATCTACGTTAAAAAATTCAATATTAAGCAAGCATAGAAATGTAAAAAATTGTGAAAACTATTCATAATGCATCAAATGTCTCCAAGAGCCCATCAATTTCCACAGATAATTGAAAAAGAAATTTTTCATTATTCCTCTTTTGAAAAGAATGTGAATAGCCTAATCTAGGCCCCTTGAAGCCCCTTGCAAATTGAAGATGGAATTACAAAAAAAGGAAGCAAGTGAATGGACAAAACAAACTCCAAAACAATAGCTTAGAGATTGGGTGGTGAACAAAAATGAAAAGGGGAATTCATAATAAGCATAAAGAACTTTTGACATTTTGAGGCAATGATAAATATATTTTAAAAATATATATAAATTCTGTTATTGAATACATATGTCGACCATGTTTGAATTTGTGAATTGAGAAAAATTATGGTTATTACTTTTAGTATGTCATCCATTAACTCCAACAGAAGTCTTTAGAAAAGAAAAACAAAATGGAATCTTAGATGGCTAGATAAGTAATATAGATCTCGTTTATCCTAAAACCACTCAAGTTTTTAATAAACAGAGCCTCACAAGACACTAGGGCAGACTGATATCTTATTCATAAATTATAGAACAGGATGTCACAGAGGTGAAACCAATCCACATTTGGAAGCATTACACCAGATAGACATACTATTTTAGCTCAAAGAAGAATATGAATGCCAGCAAAGATCAAAAGGTTTAATATAAATTTGGATGATAAAACAAATACCACGACCAAGCCAATATGAGAAAGATTACATCAAAACTAGATGTAATCTGGAATAAAGAGAATTTGGGTGTTTAAAATAGATACAGACTGCACCAAGGTGTTGTTTTTCTAAGATCGTTTCTGCAAATGTAGTAACATTGCCAATGTGATTGATGTCTTTCGAATGCAGATTTGTAGACTCATAAATATGAGAGGAGACATGTCTCTATGGTTAATCATCATTAGTTAATAAATAACCATATGTATAACCATATATGTAATATTAATATATTAACCATATCTGTAATATATTATTATATTATTATATAATGTATAATATATATTACATATATAATATACATAAGATATATAAGATATTTATCTTAAAGATGATTTACCATCAACAAGGTATCTCATGATAAAATCAATTAGACAGAAGCTACAAACTTAACACTCCCTCTTAGCTAGGGAGGATTTATAGAACACATTAAGCTCTCAAGAATAAGAAGAGATATCATCTCAGTATGATATTCAATTCACTATGAGACTAAATTTCTCACCTTTCATAACACGCAATTGTAGCAATTTCCATTACTTTAAAAACAACACCTTAAGTGTGGTCTATAGTAGCAACTATGGTGTCCGGCAAGATCCGGCCCAAAGAACTATAACAAGTTCGTTATCATGGTGTCTGGCAAAATCCGGCCCAAAGAACCATGATAACAAGTCTACCATTTATAAGGTCGCCACCTTACAATGGTTACCTTCTATCTATTTGTTATCATGATTTCCAGCACTCTAAGACAACAATTTAATGAAGTCTGTCATGATAATAGGTCTACCATTTATAAAATCATCATCTTATAATAGTTACCTTCTAATTATATATGTCAATGAAAGATCGTCACCTTTCATTACATATCATATGTGAAATAGTACCCACCATGAACCCAGTCAAAGGGTTGAATAAGGTTTTCACCTTAATTCTATCTCATAGCGAAGAATACATTACAATAAATTTTACTTATAACTTCTCCTGATAGAAAAGATATCATTCACAAAGGATTGCACCTCAAAAATTCTCCCTCTGAACAATGATCTTGGGAAGTCTAGTTACTCCCTTAGAGTCTCTCTTCCCCCAAGGGTTCTTGTCAAACTCACTCTAAATCTAATACCGATTTTCTGATTTTCTGGTGATAAGTCATCATTTCCTCATGATATACATAGGAGTAGGCCCATCAACATCATGTAATCACACATATATTTCTAGACTCCCTCTAAGTACTAATCTTCTAAGTTCTTGCGTTGCCTTCAAAGAAGTGTCATACTCCCTCTTAATGTAGAAGGATGCTCGTAATCTCAATCATTAAATATATTCACTTCAAGATCCTCACTTTATCCTGATCATCAAATGTCTAATGAATTCTCGTCTACACAATATCTGATAGCATGTGTAAGGTACCAACCTTCTTTTCCCGCAAGAACATCCTCAAACGAGTACTTATCTTCCCATGAGGGTCATGGAATATCTCCTTATTAAAGATGGTTCAAGTGGGAATGAAACATTGGTTATTATTCCCCCCACAATGTAAAATTGCCACTCTTATATCTTTGAACACTTTTGCATCACATCAAATTTGACGACTTCTTTCTAAGTTACAACTTGCTCTTTTCATCCATAGAAGCTCCAAACATTCATTAAGCTTAATAGTAGAAGCAAACATGTCCTTCCATTTTCTTAAACTCATTCATGATTCTTAATCTCCATCTTTTTGCTACAAGAACATTCTCGGAAGAAAGATCAAGGCAAAATAGCTCTTATAGGACCTAATGGAATAAAAATAAGAGACAACTATAATACTCAAGGATAATAATAATCAGATATTCATCATAATAGTGTAATATTGATTCTTGCCTTGAAACAATATAATTTTTCTATGCTTTAATGTCCAAGTGACATTCTTATAGATTGATCTCAAAAAATAAAAATCAACCATTTCTTTAATAAACATAATTTATCTATACATAAAAACTTCGTTACAAAATGTTCTTTCAATTTATAATAATCCATATTCATATCATTTTAAACATATAAATGAATATTTTCAAAATGATCATTACCAATAAAACATAACAATGATTATGAAATTCTTATTCAAAAAATAATGAATAACCCCTACATATTTAGAAATCTATTCTTAATCAATACCAAATATATTTAACAATTAGTTGTACCTTGATCCCTAATCTTTAATTATCATATTCACAAAAGAATCTAATAATAAAGAGATAAATACTTACCTCTACGTCACTCCTTTCTTATTTATTTCCTGCACAGGGTCCTGGAACAGCCTGGGTTTGTCTTGGACAACCTCAACTCTCTGCGGATGCACCTTGTTGGAATCTGTAGGGGAACTGGACTGGACCACTGATTCAGTTTGAACTGGACTTTGATCTGGCTATTCACTTGGGTAACATAGCATATATGAGAATAGACAATATGAGTAATATTTTGTTACATGCACCAAGACAAGGAAATCTGGTGCCTGCAGTGCCTAAAGGGTCTGGATGACTCTGCTCTAGATAATTGTCACGTTTGGTCAGATCAGTTTGTGATGACAATCATTCCTCTTGATAGAGTAGGTGGTTTTGGTGCAGAGACATTGATATTGATCCCAAAAGAGTGCTCTGGTCTCAAATAAGAACAGATAGGTTCCAAACATTGGGTGCCTTGTTCTGTCTATCTGGGAATGAGAAATTGCTTCAGACAATGAACTCGCAAGGCATGTGAAAAACTTAAAAAGTCATTGCAGAGATTTCTCTTATTTGATAGATTGGATAGACTGCCTTCTTGCTATAGAGATAACTAAGATCTGCAATTTTCTCTCAATTGATTCTGTATTCATTATTGTAGCATTCATGTATTCTACAGGAGAATGTTTTTATGCATATATATTATATACAATGAAAGTTCTTCATTAATTGTGCAGTAAGCTTGTAAGTAAGAACCTCCTCCATCGCATTCATGATGGCCTTGCGGATCTTTATTGGATGAAGCTCTACATCAAAATGGAACCGAGGTTTCTATTGTTGTCATTGTTGAAGATCACCATAACAGGATCTAACTGCCATAATTCTGTCCATATTATTTTCGTAATCCTTGAGCAGTGAAGTTCAATTATTTTCCTATGGATCTCGCAGTTATGCTGATCTAGACCAGGATGGCACATTGTCATGCATACATATCCTGACTTCAAGGTTTGAAGCATTCTCGAAACAATATTTGAAGCCTCTAAACTTGAATGCATTTAATTACTTTCGTATATTTGCAGTTGGCTCTGATACCATGTTGTCTTTCTAAGATCGTTTCTGCAAATGTAGTAACATTGCGAATGTGATTTATATCTTCCAAATGCAGATTTGAAGACTCATAAATATGAGAGGAGACATGTCTCTATAGTTAATCATCATTAGTTAATAAATAACCATATGTATAACTCATCTTTAAGCATATATGTAATATTGATATATTAACCATATCTGTAATATATTATTATATTATTATATAATAATATATAATGTATAATATATATATATATATATATATATATATATATATATATATATAATATATATTACATATATAATATGTATTATATATATAAGATATTTATTTTAAAGATGATTTACCATCAACAAGGTATCTCATGATAAAATCAATCCGATAGAAGCTCCAACCTTAACACAAGGCTCTACGGGAAGAAACTGTCAAAACCAGAAAAGGTCTAGAAATATATGTGATATAGAATAAAGACAACTTTCCCAGAGTGATTTAGTTATGCACTTAAGTTGGTGGACTACAGATCAGAAGTCATCTTGCTCTTATTAGGTGGCCCACATTCAAATCATATTTTGGAGGGATGCACCAGCCATTGGAACAATGTCTTTCGTGAGTCAAGGACTACAGAAAATAGCTGGGGGAATCACAACTCTATGACTTCTTTTGCTACATATGCAACCATGTGTGCAACAAGTAGAAGATAAACAAAATTAATGTAATTCTTTGATAAAACCACAATGTTTAGTGACTAAAATTTGGGGGAAAAAAATGGTAAGTTGTGAGGGTCATTTTGCATTCTTCAAGAGATCAGAAACATAAACTTTGTAGCTTCATATTACATGACCTTTTAGTTTCTTTTATTTCGGCTTGCAAGGCAAAACTGTTAGTCCATGATTTTTAAAACATATGAGTTTAATCTCAAAGGAGAATGTTATATATGTGGAAGCATAAAACCATAAGGAAAAATGTATTAAACATTGCAGCACAAATTAGTTACAGATAATTAACAGAGAAAATAAAAAGAAGAACAGAATAAAACAAAAGACACAGATTTACATGGTAAAACCTTAGCAATATGGAAAGGAAACATCCACGGTGCAAGGTGTCAGTATTCTTATTACTGAGGGAAAACTAACTAGAATCTTCGCAGTTGCTGCTATCACAACATTCAATAACTTTGGCTTCAAGATAACAGGGATATATAGAATATCTTCAAGATAACAACCACCACCAAACATAGAAGAAAACCAATTTCATTGCCTAAAAGGAACTAGGAATTCTCTCAAAGGAAAAAAGGGGGTTTTCTAGGAGATGGGATAAGATAGTTTTAATGTTATTGTCACAATCGAAGAATCTCCACCTTGACAACAATTTACCTAATACTTGCCCATGTCCATCCATCATCTTTTTTGTAAGCCAAACTCTGCCTCAGCTTCTCTAATAGTAGTGATTTTGTAAACATATTTGCACAATTTTCTAGTGTAAGAACTTTCTCAAGAATGACTCCACCTCCACCAATAACCAATTTTGCAAATGGGTATTAATTTCAATATGCTCAGTCTTAGCATGATAAGCTGTATTTTTAGCCAAAGGGATAGCACTTTGACTATCATAAAATACAACCACTTTGTCCTACACTTATCCAAACTCGCTGAGAAGATGCTTAACCAAATTGCCTCTTTACATGTATGTGAGACAGCCATATACTCTGCCTCAGTGGTGGTTACAACAAATATTTCTTGAAGCTTTGACATCCAACAAATGGAGACATAACTTGAAGAAGATTTCCTTTCGTTCAAACCACCTGCAAAATATAAATTAACATAACCACATACTAAATCACAACCACCATTATAAGTGATGCAACAATCGCTTGTTCCTCTGAGATTCCAAAGCATCCAATCCACTACTAGCCAATGCTCTTTACCCACATTTTCTATCTATCTACTGACAACACCAACTGCATGTAAAATACTTGATCTTGTACATACCATCCCATACACTAAGCTTCCTACTGCATCAGCCTACAGTACACGAGACGTATAATCCTTATTTTCTCTATAACTAGGACATACACTTGAAGAAAGCATAAAATGGGAAGGTAAAGAGATATTTACTAGTTTCACATTTTGCATTCCGAATCTTATGAGGCCCTGCCCCCCATATTTAAGTGGTGATAACCAGATCTTACCATGTTCACTGTCTATGTATTTCTACGACCAAAATCTTGTTTTGTTGCTCCTAGATCCTTCATATCAATTGTCCTAGCCAAGTAAGCCTTTAACTTATTAATTTTAGCCATGCTTTTGCTTGCTACAAGCATATCATCAACACATAACAACGTGATAATGAAAAAAGCATTTTTCAAACATATACAATGATCATATACACTTCTTGCAAAGTTTTGGCTCACGATGAAGGAATTAAACTTCTTTTACCATTGCCTGGATGACTGTTTCAAGCCATACAATGACTTCTTAAGTAAGTGCAAACAGAATTTTTGTTGTGATATTAAACAAACCCTTCTGGTTGTTCCATAAATATCTCCTTGTCCAAATCTCCATGTAAAACGGTTGTTTTAGCATCTAGTTGCTCCAACTCAAGATCAATTAATGCAACTAATGCTAACACAACCCAAATAGAAGCAAGATTAACAATTGATGAAAATATTTAATCAAAATCAATACCTTCCTTTTGAGAATATCGTTTTATTACCAATCTTGCCTTGTACCTTTCAATTTTATCATCAATACCCTTCTTTAGTTTGTAGACCAACAACTTTTCTAGCCTTTGAAAGTTCTACCAAGTCTCATGTTTTGTTCTTCTCCAAGGCATTCCTCTCTTCTTTCATTGTTAATTTCCTGTAGTGTTGAAAAATTGCAGCCCGATTTACCATTATATGATGCTCCTACCTTGTTTGAAAACAATTTTTTAACATAAGCCTCCACATCCCTCCATTTGTTTTGTCCATTTCCCATCCAGATTCTTGACCACGCAGCCTGGTCAGCACAAGACGCATGCATGTCACAGAGACATCCACCTAGTATGCACTCGTCCTGCAAATCTGCACACATGTAATGAATCATTGAGACATTACAACTCCTACCCCTTCAGCGTAATGCCTCTTACCACCACCCATCGACATCAAGAATTGTACAAGTAGCTTTAAAATTCATCTTTGAGCCCCAATTGTTCTCTGCTAGACAATTTGAACTCACTCTACACTTCTCTCCCACTTTCTTCATACCATCTTGAGCTTATTCTTGTGTTTGGACAACTTCCATACAACCTCTTGGCATCCACAACATCATAGCCTCATCACTCTCGACATCTTGCCTTCACTCCACTGAGCTCTTACTTCGTGGTTGTGAAAGGGAATCTCTCACTTCACTCCATTTCATTGTGTTTAGCATATCATATTCTCTTTATCACAATCTTATTATTTTGTTATTTATCTATGGTTTATCCATTGTCATTCAATTATCTATCACTGATTTCTCGCCTATTTATTCGGCTGCTATGGAGGTGGGAATGATGCAAGAGCACCACTCGAAGCCCAACAGGTGATTGAAGGCTCATGGAATGCCATGAGTAATAAAACATGTAATAGGTGTTTTAGGATGAAATAAGGTCTGAAGGACCAAGTTAGATGACAATAAGAATCATTTTGTGAGGCTATTTGGCATGGTAGGCATGTATAAGCCACCATGGTCAAAATAGGTCAACAGGTCCAAAATATAATGAAAGTAGCGTAGTAAGGTATTTTAGGTGTTTTGAGTCATATATGATCAATTTTGCTCAAGTTGTGGGGTCTAGAGTACAAGATCATAAAAGTTGAAATTTCTTGCAAAAGTAGTCAAAAAGTTGCATGACAACTTTTTGCAAAATTGAGAACTTTGGGAAGACGGAATCAACTTCACCCATTGGCCATGGAAGTTCAAAAGATTGTTGGGGAGTCTATGGTTATTTAAGACTCATTTCTGTAATTTGGCGCCATGGTGTTAGATGTAGACAACTAAACAATAGCAAATTCAGTGTTTTTTTCTACAAATTTTGATGTTCTCTAGCTCTCTAATTGCTTACATGGATGTTTGGACATGTAAAACCAATTGAAAGGAGTACATATATTTGTTGACTAAACCACTGAAGTGATTTGATCTCATTTGGGGCAATAGGAAGGAAGATATCCAAGGTTTTGTGCAACTGTGTCTAAAGCCCTAGGTTTAATAGGGTTCCTGGAGTAATTTGCCTCTAATTCAAATTTCCACCAAAAACTTTCAACAGCCATTTGAGGATCAGTAGCAGAGGGGTCCACCTCCACGTCACAAAAGGTTTGGTGTTAAAAATTAAGGGAGTTACGAGAACCAGTGAGCCTAGTCGGGTAAACACATAATTGTGGACACGAACTTGATGCAAAAACTGTCTCAGAAGTAAGAAGTGGATTGACAAACCTTACCCAAGGACTTTTTAGAAGTCATTGTAGTGTGGCAGCACTGCTCCAACCATTGGTTTGGTCAAATACTTCAAGGAGAGTGGAGTTGCTTCCATAAGTGCTCCATTAGGCCTAATTAGGAGTCAGGTCTAATTCACACCAGTACAGGGTTGACCTAATCAAAGGAAAACCCCACTTCCAAATCCTTGTAATCTCTCAGTATTCCCGAAAGGGTATCTGAAACTACAATTTGTTAGGGGAGTTGCTTGGAAGAAATTCACAGGGAAAAGAAAAAACCAAGTTAGGAGGACTAAATGCAACTAGGTCTATTTGCAGAAATCAACAAAAGAATACTAAAGTGTTGTAATTGCCTAAAAGGACTGGGCATATAGGAGCCTTGGAGTCTATCAAAAGGCTCTTGGAGTTGTGAGATCAAAACCTAGCTCATCACATAACTTTGGATTGGTTGTGGGCCTCTTAACCTATCTAGTGCCTCCTCATCATATTGGTATCAGAGCTAGCACAAATTATTTGGGCAGTATGACTCTGGTGTATGTCAGCTGAAAGGTGGTGAAGAAGAGGCCAACACAATGTCTCCCAAGGGTATGTCACAAGATGCAGTTAAGAACTGATAGAGGAGATGCTAAAGGTGAAGATTGGGGAGCTGAAACAGCCTAAGGGCAAGGAAAAGGAATGTGAGGATGAAATTGATGAAGAAGAACAAGAGCAAGCAGAGGGAAAGAATCCCAACGAAGTAGTAGAGTTACCTGCAGAGCAGAAGGCTTTGGTGGAAGCCTTAAAGTCAATAAACTGGGATGCCACAGACAGTATACCCATGTACAGTGGGAGAATGAATGCAGAAGAGATAATAGATTGTATAAAGGCCCTAACCAGTTATTTTGAATACCAGGAAGTACCAGAGGATAAAAGGGTTAAGTAGGCCAATGCAAGGCTAAGAGGGTCTGCCCTCACATGGTGGAATTATATTCAAGGAGAAAGGATGAAAGAGGGCAAGAACATGATAACCTCTTGGGAGAGGATGAAGGCAAATATCAAAACTCAATTTCTACCAGTGGACCATGAGGTTCAAATATACAGGAAGTTGCAGAACCTCAGACAAAAGGATCTTGATGTGAGCTCCTATATTGAGGAATTCCATAGATTAAGTCTTAGATCAAGGAGACAAGAAGAGGAATTAGAGAAGGTAGCTATGTATTTAAATGGCTTAAGAATGAGTATCCAAGATGAAATCGGGATACTAGCACCAGATACAGTATCAAAGTGTTTCCAATTAGCCCTAAGGGCAGAGGAGAAGTTGAAGAAAAAGAGCAAACAAAACAACAGAGGAAGAGGGGGAAGAAATTTCAGGGGCGAAGGTAACTTTTGTGTAAGGAATGCAAGCCAAAGGTCTCAGAGGGAGTCTAGCCATGGAGAACAAGTAGGAGACTCAAGAAAGAGACAAAGCTATAGAGGAAGGATGCCTAATGGAAGAGAAAGATCTGGTGGACCAAGAAGAAGGTCTAATCCTTTTAGGTGTTACCACTGCAACCAAGTGGGACATTCTGCTAATAGGTGCCTAGAGAAAGCCTCAACTTCTCAAGGTGGAGAGGGAACTACTTTGGTGCAAAAAGACTCGAGGAGTGCACACTCACTTAAAGTACAATTGGCTTTAGAAGGAGAAAATTTAATGATCAGAAGAACCTTACTCAAGGAACCAGCTAAGAATGACCCACCCACAGGAGAGCATTATTCAGAATTAACTGCAAGAGACAAGATAAGCTTCGTAAAGTCATAATTGATTCAGGATATATTGATAATGTAGTATCTTTAGAAGCTGCAAATAAATTAAAATTGGAAAGAATTCCCCATAGCTGTAACTACAAAATGTCTTGGTTGAACAAAGGGCAACATCGGGTCAATGAACAGGCTTGGGTAAGATTCAGTATAGGAGCCTATAACGTCAGAATTTTATGTGATATTTTGCCAATGGATGCTTGCCGTCTACTTCTTGGAAGACCTTGATGGGGAAAAGAACTCATATTCTTTCCAAAAAGACGGGTAACCTACAAAATTCAGTCAATAGTGGAAGAAGGGAATTCAAACAAGTCAGTCATAGTGTGATGATGGTAGAAAAGAAAATTTATGGAGACCCTCACAGAGAAAGGGGGAGAAGAGTTTGTGTTAGTTTTGAAGCCAAACAATCCAGAGAAGGAGGTTATAAAGGAGGAAATACCAATAGAGGTGAAAAAAAATTTGTGCAAGTATAACGGTGTAGTTGCAGAAGACATCCAAGAACCATTGCCTCCAATCAGGGACATCAGTCATCAAATAGATCTTATCTCGGGAGCTATTCTTCCAAATAAGGTTGCTTACAAAATAACTCCTCAACAAAATGAGGAGTTAGCCAAATAGATTCAAGAATTGTTAGATAAAGGATTGTTGAGGAAGAATTTAAGCCCATTTGCAGTACCTGCTGTCTTAGCCCCTAAAAAGGATGGAAGTGGAGATTGTGTACTGATTCAAGGGCTATCAATAGGATAACCATCAGGTATAGGTTTCCTATCCCTAGAATAGAAGATTTGATGGATTGCTTGGGAGAAGCTACTTATTTCTCAAAAATTGATCTGAAAAGTGGAAATCATCAGATAAGGATAATAGAGGGGGATGAAAGGAAAAATGATTTTAAAACAAATGACTTGTGCACTGATTCTAGGGATCTCAAGGGATCTCAATAGGATAACCATCAGGTATAGGTTTTCTATCCCTAGAATAGAAAATTTGACG
Organism: Cupressus sempervirens; assembly: GCA_028749045.1. Lineage (NCBI taxonomy): Eukaryota > Viridiplantae > Streptophyta > Pinopsida > Cupressales > Cupressaceae > Cupressus > Cupressus sempervirens. The sequence continues at coordinate 88,142,880 of CM053791.1, read as the reverse complement.
GATTGCTTAGGAGGAGCTACTTATTTCTCAAAAGTTGATCTAAAAACTGGATATCATTAGATAAGGATAAGAGAAAGGGGTGAATGGAAAACTGCTTTTAAAACAAATGACACTATATGAATGTCTTCTTATGCCATTTGGGCTATCTAATGCTCCTAGAACCTTTATGAGGTTAATGGATGAAGTATTACATGATTTTATAGGGAAATTTGTAGTGGTGTATTTAGATGATATCTTGGTATTCAGTAAAACGAAAGAGAAACATGTAAAGCATCTTGAAATTGTTCTAAGGGGGCTGCATGAACAGAAATTCATCATAAACCTTGAAAAGTGTGCGTTTATGAAGCGGGAAGTGATATACCTTGGTTTTGTAGTAACCAAGGGAGATTTGAAAATGGATCCCTCTAAAGTGGAACCCATCTCGAATTGGCCTACACCTAGGACTGCAGGAGATGTCAGGAGTTTTTATGGAATGGCAACATTCTAAATGGATCAAAAACTTTAGTCATGTTTGTGCTTCAATTTTGGAGACTACCAAAGGGAGAAGAAAGGTAACGTTTGAATGGACAAAATAAGCAGATTGGAGTTTTGAATAATTGAAACCAAAGGTGGTACAATCTCCTATCTTAATGCTACCAGATTTTAACAAGGTGGTCATAATAGAGTGTGATGCAAGCAATATGGCTATAAGTGCAGTTCTGAGCCAAGAAGGAAGGCCAATGACATTTTTGGTGAAAAGCTCAATGAGGCTAAGAGGAAATACTCTTCTTATGACCTTGAACAATATGCTATGGTTCAGACCCTAAAGAAATGGAGACACTATTTATTACCAAAAGAATTCATTGTTTATACTCACAATCATGCTTTGAGTTTTTTGAATGCACATGACAAGTTGAATCACCAGCACATAAAGTGGGTTGAAAGCCTTACACATTTACCATTACACACAAGAAAGGGCAAGCAAACAAGGTTGCAGATGCTTTAAGTAGAAGAGCACTTACTGTTCAAGAAGTGCAAATGCAAAGCATAGGTATTGATGCAGTAAAGGAGATGTAAATGGAGGCTCAAGACTTCAAGGAGAAGCATAGAATTTGTAAGAATTTTGAGAAGTCTTTCCACTCTGATTATTCTGAATACACCTTACAAAATGGATTGTTATTTAAGGGGCATCAACTTTACATTCCAAACTGCTCAATGAGAGAAAACATAATCAGAGAGAAACACGCTTGTGAGCTAGGAGGTCATTTTGGTTTGAAGAAACCTTTGGATCTAGTAAGGAGATTCTAGTTTTGGCCTAAGATGCAGAATAATATCAGAAAGTTTGTAGAAATTTCTACCATCTGCCAAAGAGCACAGGGCAATTCAACAAATGCAGGACTGTACAACCTTTACCTACCCCAACTAGGCCATGAAAAAGCTTGAGCATGGATTTTGTATTGGGTCTACCAAGGACTAAAGCAGGGTTTGACAATGTGTTTGTAGTGGTGGATAGGTTTAGCAAAATGATCCATTTTATACCTAGTAAAACCACCAAGGATGGTAGCTATATAGCAGGCTTATTTTTCAAGGAAGTAGTCAGGATACATGGATTGCCATTAACCATTGTATCAAAGGATTCAAAATTTGTTGGCCACTTTTGGAGGACTTTATGGAAAAGGATGGGGACACATTTGTCATTTAGTTCAGCATACCACCCTCAAACTGATGGCCAAACTGAGGTGGTTCAGAGATCCTTGGGAAATCTCATCAGGTGTCTAACCAAGGAGCATGGCCAATCTTGGGACACGGCGATCTCTCAAAAAAAGTTGCTTATAATGAATCAGTGAACATAAGTATTGGTCTAAGCCCTCTGGAAATTGATAAGTAGGAGATAATTTCCACAGCAAGTCAATTTGTGATATTAATATCAGGATTTAACTGTGTGATTTTAAGTCAAACTCATTGACTCATGTTTCATGAGTAGTGATTCAACATGAATCCATCTCTCATCAGAATAAATGGAACACTTAGCACTCATTAGATCTAGGTGATGCTCACAGGGGTGAAGCATCGGGACTTTCCAGGAGGTCACCCATCCCAGTACTACTCCAACCTGAGCGCGCTTAACTACAGAGTTTCCTCCATGGTTAAACCCAAAGCTTGCAACCCCATTTGCAAAACCTTCACCAAGTGTTGTGTCTTATGAACCATTCATTAAAAAGCCCCTTAAGCTCATCAATTGATAAGTAGGAGATAATTTCCATAGCAAGTCAATTTGTGATATTAATATCAGGATTTAACTGTGTGATTTTAAGTCAAACTCATTTACCCATGTTTCATGAGTAGTGATTCAACATGAATCCATCTCTCATGAGAATAAATGGAACACTTAGCACTCATTGGATCTAGGTGATGCTCACAGGGGTGAAGCACCAGGACTTCTCGGGAGGTCACCCATCCCAATACTACTCCAGCCTGAGCGCACTTAACTACAAAGTTTCCTCCATGGTTAAACCCAAATTGTTTATGGGGTCACCCTACAGGAGTGATTGAGCTCAGAGATGTACAAGGGTTGGACAAGAGAAGTGGACATACTAAAGGTTTTGCATAAGCCATGAAGGAAATCCACCAAAAGGTTAGACATAATTTGCAGCACAGTGCTCAAAAATCCAAAGAAAGAGTGGATCCAAAGAGGAGGGATGTACAATTCCAAGTTGGTGATCTGGTCATGATCCATCTTAATAAGGACAAGTTACCTAAAAGCAATCATGGGAATTTGATGATGAAGAAAATTGGCACTTGCAAAATATTGAACAAATATGGAGCGAATGCATACAAGTTGGAATTACCACCTAATATTTGCCATTTCCCCCATTTTCAATGTATAAGATTTCACTCACTACAAAGGCATTTCTGGTGTCAATAACAGTGATCAAATAGTACACAAGGAAGAAGATATTTGGGTAAAACAGATACCTACTGTTGAAGACCCAAAAATGGAATACATCCTTGATACTAGAGAAGCAAAGAAGACTAAGAAAAAGACATACCATAAACATTTGTTCAAATGGCAGGGATTACCTGAATCTGAGACAACTTGAATGTTTGAAGAAGAAATTAAGAAACAAGGAGATCTGTTGGAGTTGGTCTCTAAGAGGACTAGAGACTCTTCTTGTCCAGGGAAGTATGGTGCAAGAGCACCCCTTGAAGACCAAACAGGTGATTGAAGGCACGTTGAATGTCATTAGTGATAAAACATGTAATAGGTGTTCTAGGATAAAATAAGGTTTGAAGGACCAAGTTAGGTGTTAATAAGACCAATTTTGTAAGGTTATTGGGAAGACCCATTTTGTGAGGCCATTTGGCACAATAGGCATGTATAAGCCACCATGGTCAAACTTGGTCAACTAGTCCAAAATATCATGAAAGTAGCTAAGGTATTTTAGGTGTTTTGAGTCATATATGATCAATTTTGATCAAGTTGTGGTGTCTAGAGCACAAGATGACAAAAGTTGCAATTTCTTGCAAAAGTTGCATGACAGCTTTTTGCGAAATTGACAATTTTGGGAAGATGATGAGTCAACTTCACCCAATGGAAGTTCAAAAGATTGTTGGGAAAAATAGTCAGAGATTATTTAAGACTCCTTTGTGTAAGTTGGTGCCATGGTGTGAGATGTGGACAACTGAACATGTTGTCCTCAATTTTAGCTTCGCAAAACTAAGGCAACCCTATGAATTTTTCTTATGGATTCGTAGGCACATCCTCATTGTTTTAACGCATTGATAAAGTATTATAAAGACAATTCATTATCCTTGAATTGTGCTCTGTGTTGATCTATTTATGCATTCTTTAGAAGGTTTTCATCGAGTTGAATCCCAAATTGTTTGTTAGTAAGAGCTTTTCTTCTCTAACTACAAATGCTCGATTTTTGGCATACCTTCACATCCTTTCTTTATTTTTCTTTGTGCTGTAAATAGTTTTTAGTCTTGCTTTTTGCCTTTGGTGAATAGCCTTTAGAATTCCGCTTGTTTCGAGCTAACTCAAGTCGAAATCAAAGTTGTCTTAGCTCAAGTTATGAGGGAAAAAGTTGGGCTTTTCACAACAACTGCATATCTCAATTAAAAAACCTCATAAAAGTGGGCATTTTATTGATAATAGCATGATAAAAATTATATATAATATCTAAAGTGGATTTTGTTATCCATTTTGAAATTTCAACTCATTTTGAGTTGATTTGACAATAGTTTTTAATGTTCTATGAAAATAGTCTATTTCTATTCTATTTTTCATGTTACTTTATTGAAAACTGTAGTTAAATATTCAATTTGATTACATAAGACATCGTAAATGCATTTAAGTGGGGTTTTTTATTATTCAGTGCATATATCAACATGCAAATCGCTATATGAAAACCCACATCCAATAAATTATAAGTCCTAGCATAATTAAAGTGCACTTTTTAAATGCAATAACACATTTTAATGTGTATAATGGGTTTTTAATATGCTTTTGCATATTTAAAACTAATTAAATCAATATAAGTGGAGATTTTTAAACCATTTACACGTGTTGTTGCACATATAAGTTCATTTTAATGTTTTAATGCATTTAAGTGGAGTTTTCCAAACCTATTACATATGCATTTTTAAAATTGCCACTTAAAGGGACTTTTAAGATCAATTTACATGTTATTATAACATGCAAATACATGTTTTAAGTGAGTTTTCACTTAAGTAAAAAGGTGTTTTTTGACCCTATTACATATATTTTTGGTAATAAAAAACCCATTTCTATAAGCCAAAACTAGAAGTGGCAAATTTGGACCCCATTGCATGTGGTTTTAAATGCTAAAAAAACATGTATATGCATTGAAAAACCTTGTTTTTCCCTTAAAGATCATAAGTGGTGATTTCTCATGCAATAACATGTAGTTTTAAACATGTTTCTCACTTCTAAAAATACATTTAAGGAAGAGTGGCAATTTTAGACCCATTTGCATATCATTTAAACATGCAAATGGCTTCAAAAAACCCATTTTTATGGCTTGTAGTGCATTAAAATCCAAAGTAGCGATTTTTTCAGCCATTGCATATGTTTTGAACATGCAAATGCAACCAAAAAGTGTGTTTTACTTCATAATATGAGGCTCTTGATCAAACACGTCAAAGTGGTGATTTTTAGCCTTAAAACACATGTTTTTGGCTCTCAAAACTTCACTTTTTTGGGTGTTTTTCTTCAAAACCGGGTTTTCCAACCTTCAAATGCTCATATCTTGAGCATTTCTTGGTTGTTTTCGATGATCTATAGGTCGTTTTTGCCTAAAATCACCCAAAGAACACATTGGGCTACTCAAAAAGGGAGTTTGTTGAGTGTTTTCTTCATTTCTCAACCCATCTAAGGCATGTTTTTGCTCCAAAACACCCTAGTTTTTGCACCATTAAAACAGCAAGTGTTTGGATCAAGGTAGGTTTGAAAGCATTTCATATCCTTCCTAGCGTGCATTCAAATCTTTTAAATCACTTGATATGCTTTGGATGCCATTTTCCAAATTCTTTGCATGTTGCACATTGCTTGGTCAAAACGGTTGCTAAAATGATGCAATTTTTTACTCTAACTTCCTACACTTGGCAAGCTACGAATTTTTACTCATCTCTTGCAAGGATCAAGTCAAGATTCGAAGTTTATAAAACACTTCATCTTGCAATCTTTCTAAATCCAAGAAATCCCTTTGATTGTATTTTCAGATTTTTCACGAGTGTTTAAAACGACTTCTTCTCTTGCCTCTTGATAAAAGGTTATGATTCCTTGTTATTTTTCATAAGGTTTTTGTTGTATATATTTGTTATGTTGTGTATGCAAGTCTCATCATTTCTATTTTCAGAGTTGCATTTGTTATATATATGTCAAGTTGTTTCTTCTATTCTTCCGTCTATTTCTCTAAGTTGCATATGCTAAGTCTCACTTACTTGCATATGCAGTCGGGGATAAAATCTCGTTCTAATATGTAAGCAAGTCCCTCTTTTCCCCTCATGAGAATGTAACTGCAAGTCTCACCAATATGCATTCCATAAACCTCTATATGGTTTCCCTATGGTTGAAAAAGAATTTCCCACATGCTTGCCAAATACATAGCATGACTTATGCCTATTAAAGCATGCTATGTTTCCCTTACTTGCATATGCAGTCAAGGATAAAATCTTGTTCTAATATGTAAGCAAGTCCCTCTTTTCCCCTCAGGAGAATGCAAGTGCAAGTCCCACCAATATGCATTCCATGAACCTCCATATGGTTGCCCTATGGTTGAAAAAGAATTTCCCACATGCTTGCCAAATACATAGTATGACTTATGTCTATTAAAGCATGTTATGTTTCCATTTCATTACACTTTACTCCTCATTTGCACATTGTAAAGCTTGCTGTCCACATATGCAATCCACTCAAAAAAAACTGCTCTTGTAGTCAAGTTACAACTGCATTAGGCATGCAACTTTGAATAAGTCAAATTAGTTTGTTAGAAGTTTGTTAGAGAACAAGTCAAGGTGGTTGAGGATTTCCCCTTTTCCCTCCACTTTTCTCTCATATTTTCCTATATAAAAGAGAGAGCTCATTGTAAATAATTATCTTTTGGAAATGCAAGAAAATTCTGTCAGTTCATTTGTGCACTCTAAGACTTTGTGATTGGATGTAAATCTAAATTACTATCAATAAAAGAGGCAACTTGCTTTCAAACTTTGTGTTGATTCAAGGTGTTAGTAATGACATTTTCTGGATATTAATTGAGAGTTTTGGAACTTTGAACAAGAAGGATTTGAATTTAATTGGAGCTGCCTATTGCATTCAGAGCCAATTTGAACTTTTGAAGACTTTGTGCTACAGGAGGACAAATTGTACTAAATAGTAGTGGGTGTAATCACTTAGATTTGAAGACTTTGATTTGAAGACTTTGAGCTTCAATTATGAGTGTTTTTATTGAATTTAAGAGTATCCAGTAAGAGACTTTGTGTCTTACTAGTTATTCTGCCTGAGTCTTCACTCGAGACAAATGCAAGAGACTTTGGATTCCAGTTTTTGTTTCACAAAATATAAAAAGTAAATTGTTGCCCTTGGTTTTGTTCTTACATCAATTTTGGGGTCACCGGCATAATCATAGCAATAAGGCACTTTTTGCTAAGTTGGAAAGTTATAGGTGTATGCAAATCAAACCTGAAAAAAGAGGATTTAATCAAGAGAACCATCATTTTTGTAATTTCAGTTAAGTTCCTATGAAAGCCACCTATGGTAAGAAGGGAGCCTCCCTTATTGCTAAGAGGAGAGAGAAATCGCATGAAATGTTGACTAAAGTCACAATTTTGTAAGTCCTAATCAATAACATACAAAAAATTTAGCCAACTAGAACAATAGCAAATTCAATGTTTTTCTACAAGTTTTGATGTTCTCCAGCTCTTCGATTGCTTGCATGAATGTTTGGACAAGTAAAGCTAATTGAAAGAAGTACATATATGTGTTAACTAAGCTACTGAAGTGATTTGATCTTGTTTGAAGCAATAGGAAGGAAAATATCCAAGTTTTTGTGCAATTGGGTCTAAAACCCTAGGTTTAATAAGGTTCCCGGAGTAATTTGCCTCTAATTCAAATTTCCGCTTGTAACTTTCAATGGCCATTTGAGGATCAATTGCAGAGGGGTCCACTTCCATGTCATATAAGGTTTGCTGTTAAAAGTTTAAGGAAGTTAGGCGAACCAATGAGCCCTAGTAGAGTAAACACATAATTGTGGATAGGAACTTGATGCAAAATACAAAATCAAAAGTAAGAAGTGGATTGACAGTGTTGGAAATATAAGAGGACTAACTGAGAGGGGAGGGGTGAATCAGTTACCACAAAAATAATTTCAAATCCCTTGGATGTCAATATACACTTCCTTTTAACTCACAACTCGGTTAGAACTAGATATTCACTGTAACTCGATTATCAAAGCAATCTTAAGATAATGATGTGCATTAATCTTTAGTAACTTAGTTGCAGAGAGATAAAGCAATAAGCAAATAACATGAACACATGAGACACCAAGATTTAACGTGGAAACCAATTTGGGAAAAACCACCAATGCAACTAGATACAACTTTTCACTCTTCTGAAGTGAGCCCTGTTAGGAGCCAACCTTGTTAAAGGTTACAAAACACACTATTAGGTGTCAACCTGCTAAAGGATTTATATCACCCTATTAGGAGTGGCCTTGTTAGAGGTTTTAAGAAACTTCAATCTAGACATGCCACCTAGTTAGAGGATTTACAAAATGGCTGTTAAGTCAACTCTGTTAAGAGATTTCTTCATTGCTACAATTGTTAGAGAGTAACAATGATTGACCTGATTGACGAAGCAACTGAATTGCAGATTCAAATCACTATTCTGACTTATCCTCTGGATCCTTCCTGATCAAAATATTCTTTGCAACTCCTTGGATACTCCGCTCTAAATCAGATATCCTTCCTTATTCACATCTTATCTTCTTCTCCACTTTCTCATTTTTCAATCCACATCTTGACCTTTCATATATATGAAACCCAATGTGAAGTCGGCTTGAATACCCTTTCAAATAAACAAATAACATCCACTGAGTCGTCTTGCATAAACCAACTAATAAATAAAACTAATCTATTGTAGGTTGGCTAAGATTGAAAACTGGGTCACTCGGTTACCACTGAGTCCCTTCGTAACTGACCTGACTCGGTTTACACTGAACTCCTTTGGTAACCAACCTGACTCAGTTTACACAGGAATCCTTGAACTTTGCATCTTCTGAACTTACGCTCGGCTGATACTGGAGTCTTCTGAACTTGGTTCCAACTAGCAGTGCTCGATTAGAGTATAACATTTATGTAACATCAATGACAATATATAGTTGAATAATTGTTATCAACAGACAGACCTTACCAAAGGATTTGTTAGGAGTCATTGCAGTGTTGCAACATTGCTCCAACCATTGGTTTGGTCAAATACCTCAAGGAGAGTTGAATTGCTTTAATAACTGCTCAATTAGGCCTAATTAGGACTAATTCACACTAGTATAGGGTTGACCTAGTCAAAGGAAAAACCCACTTCCAAATCCTTGTAATCTGTCAGTATCCACAAAAGGTTCTCTGAAACTACAATTTTTTAAGGGGGTTTCTTAGAAGAAATTCACAGGGTGAACGTAAAAACAAAGTTAGGAGGGCTAATTATGACTAGGTCTATTTGCAGAATTCAACAAACGAATACTAAAGTGTAGTAAATTCCTAAAAGGGTTGGGCATATAGGAGTCTTAGAGTCTGTCAAAGGGCTCTTGGACTTGTGAGTTCAAAACCTAACTCATCACATAACTCTAGTTTGGTTGTGGGCCTCTTAAGGAGAAAACAAACTAACCTATATAGTGTCTCCTCATTAGGGAACACCAAAATAGAGACTTGACTGAGGCTAGTCTCCAAGAAACCCCAACACTTTTCTCTTTTTTTGTGTGTGCAAGTTTGGGAAAAGGATTAAAAGGAGGAACTCTTCATATTCTTCTACCTCCTTTGTCATGAAAGTCTTCTTCCCTTTTACCTTCGTTTACTTCTTTTTATTTAATCATATAGTTGTGTTTTTTACTTATAAGTATAAGCAGTTTATTTTTTGTTATATTATTTATCGTCGTGGTTTTCTGCCTTGTTTTTTTTGTGATCTATTCGTACAAGATGTACGTGTGTCACACTTTCGTCCTAACTTGCATTAGTGTCCAAGGCATTGAGCTCATGGAATTAATCCTAAAGATTAGCTCTTTCATTTCCCATAATCAAAACATTCTTATCTGTTAGTGTAGTTTAGTTAATTTTGTTCTTTCATTCCACATTTCATTTTGTTTAGCCTTAAAGTACACCTTTGTCAAGTAAGTTATCTTGATCAACCTATCTCACCAAAGCGCTAGTAGAAGTGAGATAGCACAAGTACCAATTTTCTCCTTGGGATTTCATCAATCTAGGGGTAGCGAATTCCCTTCTCTGCATCTCCATTTAGCATTTCCAATGTCATCCATTGTTTCCTACTAAAAACATGGTTCCCTATCATTAGAAATCAAAGCAATAGATTAAAAAAATCATCATACCTTCTAGGAGGATTTCTCACTCATGTAGATCTCCTTAGAGATGGTTGTGGTGTTTCCACATTTTCTTGTATAGTTTTAACATCCACATTCTCATTTTCAGAGGCTTCTTCTTGCTCCCTACTTTTTGTAGACGGTAGAATTTCTAACTGAACCAATTGATATTGTGATACTTGTTCCTATTGTTCAAAAGGATGACTTGTCCATACCTCTTCAGGAATCTTACAATCTATTGCAACTGATGGTGAGCAATTTACCCGATAGCACACTATATGAATTACTTCTTCCTGAGGTTCTTGTTCCAACTTGGCATTATTGAGAATGCTCTTTACACTATCTAAAAGAGTTTCATTCATGCATTCAGCAACACTATTTTGTTGAGGTGTACAAACTGTGGTTTTATGCCTTTCAATCCCAATTTCCTTACAATCATTTTCAAACTGCAAAGGTGTGAATCTACCTCCATTGTTTGCTCTTAAGGACTTACAAATTTGCATGTACTGTTAACAACCAAAACTCAAAACTAATTGAAAACACTAAACACATCAGCTTTACTTTTAAGAAAATAGACCCATACCTTTCTAGAGTCATCGTCTATAAATAAACTATAGGGGATGGCTCCCTAACATCTAAATTGATATAGTCTTGAACACCCTTTTATGACTACCAGCTTTAAACTTCCTCTAAATTGCTTCCCAAAGACTCAATGCTTGCAAAAATTCAAATTCAAAGATTTCAAATTTGGGAATAACTTACGACTTACCAACAAATCTAGCCCTTTCTCACTCATTTGACCCGAGCGTTGATGCTATAAACAAGTAGATTCATTTGCTTCAGACACCAGTGCTGCTTGATTTACCTCTGTACTCCATTCTAGCTTGTAAAGGTTTCCAACTTTTCTAGCCTTCATGACCACCAAAATGCCCTTGACACTTTCAGCATTCCACCTTGACAAGAAAATTTACAACTACAAGAATCCAAAACTCACAAAGAATTTGAATTCTTTTTCAGTTACAGTACATGTCAAACCTTTATTAATGTCTTTACAATACCATCAAAAAATTTAATCTAATTGCTCCCAATTCCAACAGTCTTACATGAAACATTATTTCCCATGAGAACGCCACCATCAATTGCTTGGTAAGTAATAAACCAACTCCTATGTGGACACACGTAATTAGAAGCACTAGAATCTAATAAACATTCTTCATGATTTTGGAAGATATTACAAACAAATAATACTTAACCAACAATACGTAAACTTGTCTCAACCAGTTTCATTTCCCTTTTGTAGTCATCAGTCTCTTCTTTCCTTTTCCAACAAACTTTCATGAGATGCCCTGATTTGTTGCAGTATCAACATTTTCCCTTACCCTTTTATCTTTTGACGTAGATTTGTGTGTACCTCTTGAGTTCTCCCCTTTCTCTGTGGGTCAACTTCTAGCCACCATTGCTTCTAATGTGGAGCCTTCAAGATTAGACTTCCTTTGCAACTCTACAGATAACAAAGCTCCCAAAACAGACTAAAATTCAAGGGTGTTGGTTGTGCTAAAGCTAATAGAAGTGACTAAGAGACTCCAATATCCAGGCAATGATCACAACAGTGTGATTGTCTTGTCTTTCTCTTCAGTTTATACAATCATACTGGATAATTGACAGATAAGAGAATTGAAAACATTTAAATGGTCAGCAATTTTTAGACTTCATTCACAAACTATGAATTTGCCTCTTCAAATAGGTTCAGATTGTCAAGAATTTTATTATGTAAAGACTCCCCATCCCACACCATAGTCCTGCTACTATTTTCTCCGCAAAACATTTAAATGATCAGTAGTTTTTATACTTCATTCACAAACTATGAAAATGCCTCTTCATATAGATTCAGATTGTCAAGGATTTTATTGCATAAAGACTCTCCATCCCACACCATAGTCCGGCTATTTTCTCTGTGATAATATTGAAAAGAACCTCATCTGCCAAACACAAACGAACTGTGTTCAGAGTTCTCATATCCAAATCTTTTCAATCCTCATCATTCATATTTGCAAATTTCTCTGACTTTCCTACCAACACCCTGTGCAATTCTTGCTCCACTAACAAATCATACATTTTGAGCTTCCAAAGCTCAAAATGATTCTTCCCATTACATTTCTCCACCTTGACCTTGCATACAAAACCCTCACCATTTGATTTTGCAAAATCAACACCAAATCTTAACACAGAATATATCAAAGATTGCAGCATAAATAAGTTGCAAATAATTAACAAATTAAATAAAACAGAAGAATGGAAAAACACAACAGACAAATTTATGTTGTAAAATTTTGACAATGTGCCAAGGAAACATCTATCGGGAAAGGTATCAGTATGCTGATAGAAAACCAATTACAATTTTCACCATTGCTGCTATCACAGCTACATTTAATAGCTTCGTCTTCAAGGTAACAGAGATGATAGAATATCTTCAAGATAACAACCACCACCAAACATAGAGCACCCAGTTTTATTCATTTAAGAAAAAAAAACAGTTTTTTTCGAAAGATGATATAAGATTTGATTTATTGTTGAGACAATCCAACAGAGATGCCTCCTGCATCCCTGGTAACTACTGACAGGTGATCCTGATGACCGTTGTAATAAACTGTATTGTAGGAGGAATTACCGCAACTCTGCAAATAGCAAAATCTTAATGCATTCACAAGTGTACCCAGCAAGAGTGTTTGGCCTACACATTGTTATTGGCACTGCATGATCCGTTTCATGAACCATGAAAATGCTTATTATCTCTCCCTCAAAAATAAGTTATCCATATTGGAGTTCAAATGTTAAGAAAACACAGGCAAACTGGACCTAAAGACATTAAAACCCTCATCACCATCATCATGATACATAGAGAGGAAAATTCAAAATACCAAGGACCAAAAACCCTTCTATGATAGAATCTGATGAAATGCCATATACAATTGATATTGATAAATAGAAACTAAGTTTATAAACCCAGCTTGCAGTAGCAGATAATAAGCACAACAGAAATTTGACTTTACAGAACTGGCAAATGACTGAAAACAAGTCTATTTACGAGATCCTTAACCTACCTCGCCGTTGATGCGCTTGTAAATTGGGGCCAAAATATTGTAAGTCGTACAGGTCACTGAATTCACCACGGTGCTGCCATTTTGGTAGTCATCATCCTTAAAGCACACAGTCACATGCCCTTTCTCTTTTCCTCCACAGGGCAATAGGCTTCTATAGGTTATATCCAATACCTGTTTGTGTAAGCCCCCAACATAGGACCGTCCTCCTAAAGCCTTCTCGGCCATCTCTCCCGTGGACAACATCTTCCTCCTTAAGATGCCTCTACTGCAATAAGACGGACGAAATAGAAACTTCCTTCCAGACCTTAATTGAATACAATGTTGAGAACTTGTGGGAAATTGCTGCACTTTTGAAGTCCCCGGCTCACAGAAATCTCGTGGTGGTACTCTGCATTGTACGGTTCCAGGAAACCCAATTGAGGATGCTGCTGAGTCATACAAATGAAAGTAGGCATATATATGTCAGTGAACGTGTAAATATTAGTCCCCAATGTCAGTGGAGTACAAATTCGCCCACTTAGAATTATGCAAAGAATAGAGATTATGACAAAAATAAGGAAGGAAAGGATAGAATTTACCCAATACCCACGTCCTCATTTCTGTTGCTTCTTAATTTTTAAAATTGTAGGTCTTCTCATTTCAAAAATCTTCGTGGAACAGCTGAAATCTGCGAACAGGAAGGTATAGTCCCATCCTTAGAAATGTTTCTCAGCCGGGAGGCAGAACATAAGCCATGATTTTCTCATGTTGACATGGTGAGCTGCATTGGCCACTCAAAAAGTATATATCTTCCTCTTTCTTTTAAGACAGACACGTGTGAGAGGGAAGTCTATGGTGACCTAAAAAACCTTCGAATATGCAGATAACTGATCCAATTTTAATTATCCGCCGTTTTGCTTTTGGAGCCGTGAAGAAGACAGTTGTAAAGATTGCAATAGACATCGCCACCATGCTAATCTCGTGGTGTTTTCCCCAATGCAATCAAAATGCCGCGAAATTTGTAATTTGAGCCTGTAAAAACCCATTTTCACAGTTGTGGAGTTAAATGACGGGGCAACGCAAGGTGGAGATTCAACCGCGGAGGCCGATTTTTTTGAGCCTTACGTATGGGAAAATTGTGGTCTGTCTAAAAGAATCAATTTGTGTGTAAGGCATGCAGTGGGATTTGTAGTCATGCTGTAGAAGAAGCTGCTGTTCAGTTTTTGTTATCCGGTCTGCATTATTTTATTTTAGTTTAGTTTATTTTTTATTATTCTAATAAAAAAAATTCTTAGGTAAATTTGCACTTAAGCAATGGTATTAGAACATCACTTCAACATTGACAATTGCCACGTTAGTACTTGTTTTTAGTTTTTATATAAATATAGTTTTAATTTAATAAATTTACTATAGTTTATTAAATATTTTAATTAATAAAAAAATTAGATATTATAATTTTCTATAATTATATTAATTATAATTTAAATTTAAATTTTATTTATAAATATAATTATTAATATATGTATTTTATTGTATATATGTCATTTCATAATATAAAGATATTAAAATATAAAAATAATAATATATAATAGTATTTTTTAAACTATTATATAGTATATGAAAGATATATTTTATTATTTTTAATTGAATGACAAATAGTATATTATTAAAAAAATACAATATTAAAATATATAAAATTTAAATCATATCATTTACATAAAAATATTAAAATTAATGAATCTAACTCTTAAAAATTATCTGTTTTACAATCCACCCGGCCAATATGAGGGCCAAATGAATTCAACAAATCAAAACATACAAAAATAATTTCTTAAAATTATAATGTTAACAATCATTCATCTATGTTATGCAACATATTAGTTCGATAAACAAAATTCAAATCAATTAATTTTTAAGTCATAGAAACCAAAAAAATTTAATCACTAGTTAAAGCATAAAATCTAAAAAGCATCACAATAGTACTTAGCCCACCATCAAAGATTGAAAAACATGATTTAAAGATTTTAGATTTACTTAATTTCTTTTTATAAAAAGGTTAGTTCTCTTATATAGCTTATTAGTATTTGCCGAAAGGCTACATACTATTGTAATGATTTTATCTTAACTCATTATTAAAACTTTTTATTTCCAGCAATTACTATTCAGTATTTTTTCTTTTCTAATTTTTTTTAAAAATATTCTAAATTAACATACTTATTTTTTAACTTATAAAATGATCAAAAACATTTATCTAAGCAATGGTTGGCTAATAGATTTCACATCTTAAACAAGAATTTGACGAGCACTACCCACATTAATAGAAACATATCATTTATAAAAATTATTAATATTAACGATCCATACTATTGCATACAAATATATTTATATTTTTTTTAATTCTTTTATTAAAGAATGTATTTGTGATTTTCACTTTTAATTCTTTTAATTACTTACATTTCTAACATTATTTTAAGTATTTTAAATTTTATTAAAATAATATCAAAATTAACCTTAAACTTAATAATTGTTTTACTTTAAACATTAACATTCAATTAATTTAATTAATAATTATTTCACTATATTATAAAACTATATTATAAATAAAATAATATCTATAAATATATAATTTCAAATTTTTAAGCTTAGTAAGTTTATATTATAAAATATAGTATTGTTTAAACTAATTTTTATTAAGTTATCTTATATTAAACTATAATTAACTATTAGGCAAATACTAGCTAAATGGCACTTGTTTTTCATTTCTAAAAAACAGTCATTAAGAGAATATCATGTGAATTGGTCTTAAAAAGATTTTAGATAATATTTTAAAAACATTTAACTATTTAATTTCTTTTTATAAAAAAGTTAGTTGATAGAAACGATGTAGTAGTATTGATTGGTTTATTAAAATGATGTATTGATGATATGTTATGTTAGAATTTAAAATATTTTTCATTTAAAAAGTTAGGTAGTAGAAATGATGTAGTAATGTTAAATTGTATTCATTTTATTTTTAAACATTTATTTTTAAAAAAATACAAATAATTTAGTATTAAAACTAATGTTTTTATATTACTTGATGCGATATTGAATTATTTTGATGTTATTGTTAATATAAATATTTATAATTAAAAAATTTAAAACTAAATTAATTTAAAGCCTATTTTAAATATATGAACAAAATCACCATTTTCAAAAAATCTCCACCGAAAAATTTATAGTAAAAAATTAATATGATAAAATATTAAAAAATATCAACTCCTCACACAAATATCTAAACTAAAAATTACTATTTAATTTGAAAAACTAAACTAATTTAAAAGTTAAAGCTTCTATTTATTTTAAAATCAAAAGTTAAATAAAGTTGAAGCAAAATGTGAACTAGAAGTAGAGATTAAAAAACTAGAGATAAATTTAAATTATTAAATTATTAAATACAAGAATTAAAAGTGAAGATAAATTAAATTAAATCTTATATGAATAAATTAAATTTTAAATAATCTATAACTAGAATTAAATAATATTTTTAAAAATATTTTCAATAAGTAACTAATAATAATTCCTAAGAGAGAGGGTGCTAATCAATTGGAGTGTTTTAGACCAATTGCCTTATGTAATGTGGTTTACAAAGTTATTACTAAGTTGATTGCTGAGAGATTGAAAAGGTGGCTTCCCATTATTATCTCAGAAGAATAAGGTGGTTTTATTGCTGGCAGACAAATTTTGGATGGGGTGGTTATTGCTACTGAGGCTATTCACTCTATGGCTACTTCCAGGGAGAGAGCCATGTTTGTTAAGCTGGATATGGCTAAGGCCTACGATAGAGTTAAATGGACCTTCCTAAGGAGTATTCTTCTTTCTTTTGGATTTAGCTCTAACTGGGTGAGTTGGATTATGAGTTGTGTTACTTCTGCCTCTTTTTCAGTTCTTATTAATGGTCAACCTTCTCAACTATTTGGTGCTTCTAGAGGCCTCCGCCAAGGTGACCCTCTCTCCCCATATCTATTCATCATCATGGCTGAAGGCTTGGGCAGATTCATTAAGCATCAGGTGTCCCACAATTCTATTCAAGGCTGGAGGTGGGGTAATGGCTTACCTTCTCTTTCCCATCTTCAATTTGTTGATGATTCTGCTCTTGTTGGTCTTGCTAGAATCAAGGAAGCTGAAGCCTTTTGACATGCTTTGGACGTTTATTTGGCAGCTTCAGGCCAGAAAGTTAATGAGCACAAATCTTCCATTTACTTTTTTAACACTCCTGATTCTATTCAGCACAGGATTGTTGGTATCCTAAGGTTTCAAATAGGATCACTTCCTTTGACTTATCTTGGCATCCCTATTGTTGTTTCCAGGAAGCCACGTCTCTTCTGGCAAAATTTGATTACCAAGCTTCAGGATAAGGTAAATCATTGGACTCATAGATGGCTTTCTACTGCTGCCCGAGTTACTCTTCTTCAAGCTGTTATCCAAGCTCTTCCTACTTATTGAAGCATGGTTCACGATGCACCTATTTACTTTCTCAAGGAGTTTGATGCTCTTTCTCGACAATTCCTTTGGAGTGGTAATTTGCATAGTACTAAATGGAGTCTGGTTAATTGGGCAACTGTTTGTAGGCCTAAAAAGGAGGGTGGTCTTGGTCTTCGATCTGCTCTATTGAGTAGTCAAGCTTTGGCTGCTAAACTTTATTGGCGATGGTGCTCTGGACAACATCAACTTTGGGCTCGTATTATCACTCATAAATATTTTCATGGTGCTAATCCTTGCTCTGTTTCTGCACTTCCTCTTGAAGGCTGTGGCTCAATGGTTTGGCATACTTTGAAGATAGGTGCGATGTTGGTAAAGAGGGGTCTGTTTTGGATATGTAAAGGAGGTTCTCAGGCTTTGTTTTGGTCTGATGCTTGGGATGGATTCCCTTCCATTTTATCCATATACCCTCATCTTCAACCTCTTTGTGACTCTTTTCTTGCCGCTGGATGGGATAAAGTGGCTCATTACAAGACTCCTTATCAATTGGGACCTGTTGTTGGTTACAGATGGAAGCATTCTTCTGATTGGCCTCCTGGAGTTACAGACATGGATCGTCAGGAGCTTTCTCAAATTCTGGCCTCTAGAGAGTGTTCTTCTTTGCTTGGTCTAGATGTTTTGGCTTGGGGCGGTACCTTGTCTGGTAAATATCATGTCTCTGTTGGGTATCAGGAGATAACTAGACAATTTTTGGGGATGTTGAGGTCCCTTGGTGGAAGCAAGTTTGGAATAAAGTTTCTTGGTCCAAGTGCAATTTTTTCATGTGGCTAGTGGCTCACAACCGTTGTCTTACCTGGGATAATCTTTGTAAACGTGGATTTCAGGGCCCCTCTTATTGTGTTTTGTGTGGTAATGGAGAGGAGTCTATCTCCCATCTGTTCTTCCATTGCTCCTATTCTACTCAGATATGGCACCTTTGGTGGAGCGCTTGGGGTTTCTCTTGTCGGCATGCTTCCTCTTTGCCTGAGTTTTGGGCCCGCCTGGGTACTGCTCCCTCCAAGTCTTCTTTTCTCCATGCTGCTTGGATTGTTGGCCCATCTTTCATGCTTTGGCATATTTGGTTGGAGAGGAATCGTCGCATATTCCAAGATGTTCGGCTTGGTGTTTTGCATCTTTGGTGGAAAATATCACATTCTCTTCAGGAAACTATTCTTGTGAAGTGTGAGCTTGATGGGGGTATGGATCCAGTTGATCTTGCTATCTGTAATCTCCTCAATTTTCATCTGTAGGATGGGGTTGCAGCTCATAGGTTTCCTTCTATGTCCAAGAAGCTTCACCATCAGAGGAAGGGTCGGGTTAACTGGGATGGGCACTAGACTCCTCCTCCCTGTGGAGTTCTGAAAATTAACACTGATGGTTCTTCCCGTGGGAATCCTGGTCCAGCTGGTATTGGTGGAGTGGCTCGTTGTAGTTTTGGGGATGTTAATTTTTTCTTCTCAGTTCATAAGGGTGATTATACTAACAATCTCATGGAAGCTCAGGCTATTTTATATGCTGTGGAACAGTGTTGCTTGCGGGGATGGAGTAAGATTATTTGTGAGTCTGATTCCCAGGTGGTGGTGAACATGCTTTCTTCACAAGAGCTTGAGGATGTTAGTTGGCAGCTGGCCACTATTTTTAAGCAGATTCTTTTCTTCTCTTCCTCTTTTCAGTTCATTAGGTTCACGTATATTCCTCGTGGATGGAATAGAACTATTGATTGTTTAGCCAAATGGGCATCTAGTCATGATCTGGGTTGAAATATTAGGGATAGGAGGCAACTGTCCTTTGAGATGGTGCAAGAATTTGATGATCTTGTTGCTCAGGATCGAGCTCCTTGTTGAGCTCTCCTTGTTGTATTTCTTTCTGTCTTAATAAATTTTTACCCCTCTTTTTGCAAAATAATAATTAATTAATTTAAATAAATTAGTTAAAAAATAAGATTTAACAATACAGTGAGATAATAGTTAATTAAGTTAAATAAATAGAAATATTTTTAAGTTAAATAAATAAAAAAATATTTAAATAATGTATGACATATCTTATTATTTTATACTTATAAGTTTGAACCTAAATAAATAAGAAAAAAAAAGAATTAATACTAGATAATAATTAATTTAATTAAATTAATAGGAGAAAAAAAATGGAGTGAGAGTATTTCAATCAAAGGCTAATAATTTTGTAGTCAAAATATAATTTAAAGGGACAAGGTTCTCACATGTGAATACATGTTAAATTGTGATTTTTGAATAGAAAACAAAATGATAAAAGGAATTGCAATGAACTTTAAATTCGACTAATAGTTTAAGGCCCAAAACATGAGTTTAGCAAACTTGGTATGTAAAATGAAATGAAAAGCAAGTTGGGTAAGGATTAAGCTAAAAAAATTAAGCAATTAAACAAGATTTTATGGTATAAGATGGAAAAGTCGTATATATAAAATATAGTAATTAAATTGATAGACTTTAAGTGGGTACTTTACTTTGAAATATAGTAGCCCTCTTCTCCCAAAGTTTTCTTTTATAGTTTATATTTTCTTATTTTCTCATTGATTTTTAGAAAATAGCATTTTTTTTTAATTGATTTAATTTTTAGATTTAAAATTATTTTAATTTATTATTGTCTTATTTTTATTATTAGTTTTGTTTTTTTCATGTTATCTTCTTATTAATTTTTCATAATAAATTTTTTATGTGAATTTTTTTTAAATGGTCATTTTATTTATATATGATAAATTAAATATAAATAAATAATATTTTTTATTCTATTTAAAATATTTGTTAAAAGAAATGTATGTCTTCCTAAGAATGTATGTAAAATTTATAATGAGGAAATGTAAAGGGTTATGCCCTCTTAAAGACCTTTTGTCAAAAGACAAAGATGATTGTATTTTATTATAAACATAATATGAAAGTTTTGAGCTATGCTAGGGTTTTCTTCCCATTCTTTTTCTCCTAATGCATGCATTTGAACGAGGTCAAAATAATTACAATTTTTTTAAATAAATATAAAAGACTTTAAGTTGTTTACTGATAAAATAAAATAAAAAATTTATTTTAACTAAACTGAAAAATTAATTATAATTTAATTTATTCATATTAAATTATATTTAAAAATAAATTTATTAAAATATTGTTGGAAGTACAAAAGTGTTTAATTGCTAGTTTGTACTAGTTTGCTCATTTCTATCATGAAATTTGTTGATTTTATTTTACTCATATAAATTTTAGGAATTAATTATAGAACTTAATTTTGCAACGAAAGAGTTATTTTTTAGAGTATTTAAATATTAAAAAATAACTTTATTTTGACATGAGAGGCTTGCACTCATAAGTAGATATGAACACACATATGTTCTTGAGTGATATATGCACATGTATGTGCATACATACCTACATATACATGTAATTACCTAAAATGGTATAGCAAACTAAGATACCCTAATCTCAATTAATTAACCTAAATGTTAGACTCAACCTAATTATGCATCCATCAAATTGCTTAGTTAATCAAATCTCAAACCCTAAATCCTAAAGGCTTATTTGCAAGGAGTTAACTAAGTTACTTTATTATAAGTCATCAAACCTTTTAATAAAGTGAACCCATTCACATGTGCACATATAATTATGAAAAAATAAAGACCAAATGGCAAAAAGGTTGATTTTTGTCCAATCAAGCTTGGAGTTGATATACATGATTTGTGTTCAATCAAGTTCAAAATCAAATCCTAATAAAGTTACCCTATTGATTTTCATCCAATCAAGCTTAGAGTTAATATAGTTGATCTTTATTTGATCAAGTTTGGGATCAACTCTGAATTAAAGGATAGATCATCGATTCACATCAAATTATTCAAATTGTAAAGTTTTCTTTGACTTAAAGTGTAGATTGTCCATAGACTCAAAGAATGGAAAACCTAATCACCTAAAAATAGTCTAGCAAACTAAGAGAACGTATTCTCAATTAATCAACCTAAACACTATACTCGACCTAATTATGCATCCATCAAACTGTGCAATTAATCAAACATCAAATTATCAAACACTAAGTCGTAAAGGTTTATTTGCAAAGAGTTAACTGAGTTACTTTATTAAAATTCATTACACCTTTTAATAAAGTGAACCCATTAACATGTGCACACATAATTATAAAAAAAATATTAAAAAGACAAAAAGGCAAAAAACATTAAATTGTTATAAAGTCAAAAGAAACATTTTTGACCTATAAAGTGAACTCACGTGGAATATGGGACGGATAATCTCAACCCTTCTTACATTTTGCATCATAGTCACTTATTGCCTCTGAAAAACTATAAAAGAAGGGATGTGCCCTAGCTCAAGGGATCCATCATTGCATTGTAAAGTCATAATGTCATTTTGCTTTTAGAGTACCTTGGTAGATAGGACTCATAACTCATTTAGCTTAATGGCATTACTCATATATACTTATTTCATAGTTTGTATCTACTTTGCTTATCATTTTTCTATAACAATTTTTTTGCTCCATTTTGTACTTTGTTGCCTATAATTTTGGAAACATATTGTCCATCGTACCATGAAACTTTCTATATCATATGAGGAAACAAAGTTAAGGTGTTTCATTGCACCCATTCATAACATCTTATTGTACAAAATAAGAAACTATACATTTCATTGCATATCATTCAATGTTTCATTATACCATAAGGGATTTCCTGCATTATATTACACATAGTAGGAGCATTTCATCGTATGATGTTATAGTGAAAATTTTCTCTATATTTCATCATACCAAAAATAATGAGATACTTATAGGGTCTAAATATATATATCTTTAGAGGGTATGTACAGGATCATGGTGTGCCAAAAAGTGGCGATGTGAAAAAAATAGAGTTTGAAAACGTCTAAAAGCATTTCAAAATCTGCTTTGACTTTTTTCCATCCATCCTGATACCAAACCTGGAAAGTAGGCCCCCAACCCTTATCAAGTATCCGATATATCGGATACCCGATATTATCGAATATCCGATATCAGATATTCGATAATATCAAGTGTCCGATATCAAATCGGATACCCAATAACTGTACTGTTATTTTTATTAAAAAAACACAACTTGAGGATTGTTGTTTTGACAGTGATATAGTGTTTTGCGAGCTCAGATATCCGTTTTGTAATTGGATACGCAATAATAGGTTTTTTTAATGTTTTTAATCAATTTTAGTATAAATTTATCAAATTTTATTATAAATTTGTTAGTTTTAGTTGAATTTGTTAGAATTTAGGTTTTTTTATAGAATTTGTTAAAATTAAGATTTTTTTAATATAAATTATGTTTTGTGAATTAATAAGTATAGCTGACCAAAATGATGATACTAAGGCAAAGAATAGTGTTCCTCGTAACCTGCCACCAAATGATCTAGTGCCCCCGCAAAAGCGTCCACCAAATGATCCTTTACTCGCTCAAAACCCTCCTTGAATCAAGGATTTGATATTTGAAAATCTCACCAAATTGAGGGTTTTGCGAACAACATATAATATTGTACCTACATTGGCTCCTATGTTATCCACGTTAAACACCATAGTGGATAACATTGAAACACTTATCGAGGAACAAAATGTTGCTCTTCGTTGGCGTGACGAAATGCATGAGATGTTTGATGATGGGTTGAACTATGATGAGGATGTGGCCCTCAATATAAGTAAAGATGATTTGGTTGCCCTTTTTGGGAACCCAAAAACCAGTTTACCAGTCAACTACAAAAAGCCCAAACTATCGATTAAGTGGTGCACAAATGATGCCATATGTGCAAACTTTTGGGATCATTGGTGGATGGTTTTTGACATCCCTCCACATAGCAATTTAGAGGTGCCATTTTATTTCCTTAGAAAATTGTATGTAGAATTTGTGTTGAGACTCAAGGTGAACTATTGGTGCATGAAGCCCAACATGGGTGTAGGACTAGGAGCTCCTTAGGATAGACCCTCTTCCTAGTGGAAGAAAGCTAGCACTTTTGTCCCCCTTACTGGTGTTTTCCCCCCTCCTCGAGTGCAGAATCTTGATATTATCACAAAGGCTAGTTCTTAGACCATTAGAGCCATCCATAAACTGAGTAGCCTATTGTTATCTCAGGCTAGGTCAGTCCTGCCTCCCCTTGTTGATGATGTTGGCATGAGTTCATCATCGGCTAGCTCATCACATGTTTGTGTGCCTCATACTTGCATTACATGCAAGAATAATTATCTTGGTCCCATAGGTGATCTTCCTAAGTATCAGTTTGTATTAGACGAGGATACACTAGATGCACGTGTAGAGGCTACAAACCTTGATGCAAGAGAGGAGGGGCATGCAGAGGCATGGACTCCTACGTCAGTACGTGTATACATTTTTTTGTTATGACATATGCAATTTAAAGTTAATTTTTGTAATAGAATAGTTTTAATTTTTAAGCCATACTAACTTATAAATGTATGTGATCTTCATTCATGTTTAGTTGATGACTGAGGAGGAGCTGAGACAGGTTGATGATGACATGCTCTCAATTATTTCATTTGGCCTTGAGACATCAATGGTACATTATGTTGTGTTCTCATTATTTTTTATAGTTGATATTGTAGCATATATGGTTTCTAATCTTTCTTTTATCTTGCAGGTACCACCTATCCTTGGGGGACAAAGTGCGGGGGATGAGGGAGGACCCATTGACAAAGGAAAGGTAATTAGGTGCTTTCTATTTGATTAAATATTGATGCATTCTTTTAAAATGTTTGTGGTGATGAAATTTAATTACATTCTTTATTGTACATGGCGTAGCTACTGGCAATGAGCCCATGCAGATTTCGCGTTGTAGATGCTCAAGAATTTCCATTCGCACTAAGAGCCCCACTGTATGTATAAGTATCATTTATTTTTTATTTTCCTTATCTTCATAAATAAATTCAAAACTGATTATTGTGATATTAACAACCACTATTTTGTATCTCATAGGAAACTCCTAGTGCACATGAGGTTGGACGGGAGAGTTTTGTATCTTTGATGATGCAGCCACTATATCCTAAGGAGGAACTTACACTAGTAAGTTGTAGTTTGAATTCTTGATTAAATATGTTATAAATTTAGCATGATATGAATTATAATGTTATAGTTTAAGTTGTTAAATCATCTAACAAACATATTTGAACCTATTCAGGCCACAATCAGCGAGGTACAAGCATTGCTAAGGGCATACAAGAGGACTCCTGACTAGTGCAAGAGGTCGATGAGAGAGGTATTTATTATGAAAGTTTAATGGTATAAAAGATCATTAAAAAAAAATCATTATGCATTTGAGTAATTCAGTGTTAGATACAAAGAATCATATAAATTTAGTAGTCTAACTTTGGGTTTTCTTTTTTTGTTTATGTAGGAGGCATCTGATCCACCTAGTGTAGCGAAGAGGTTGCATTTTGATCATCGACTAGTAGCCTAGGATAGTATAGTTGTCATAGGATGCGTCAAGAGACATTTTGAGATGGCATATGCCACATTGTTTACAGAAACATTGATATCATACACATTCCGATGGCATGATCAGCCACATTTTGTATATGGATCTATGTATTTTGATATATATATTTGTGTAATTTATCTATGGATACATGAACTTTGATATATATATTTGTGTAATTTGTCTATGGATACATGTATTTTGATATGTATTTTTGTCATTTATGTGCACAATGATATACATATTAATTTAGTATCTAGTATTGTTTAATTTATCATGGATCATGTGTATTGTTCATGTTTATGTAATATCATAATTTTGATCATGTTTGTTATATTTGATTCAAATGCAATAATGTATTAATAACATTTTAACAACTTTTATTACCAAATTTGGATGCAATGTTTAATTTGAAGTGCTATCATGACATAAACACACTTGTTAACCTCCTATACAAGGTTCACATAACCCCAAATTTGATTTTAAACTCCACCTTCAACCTTGAAACTAACTCTTGGCTTCAAATCTAATCTCAACACACTTAAGGACTCCACTCCTCAACCATGGATTCTATTCCCAACCATGAACTCATTCCTAGACTCATAATCTTTGATAACTAGCCCTTCACTTTGTTACTATCCCCAAACTACAACTTTTCAATTTCAACATAACCTCAAAATATCCCAACTTAAGAGACTTGATTGGATCAAACCTTTTGAACTTGGTTCCCCAATACCATATCTATATGAATAACATCTATACATTTCTCACATTAATCAGATAACCCATACTGATCCACTTTACAAAATTGGCTTCATTAATGCATGTTATCATTTCACACCTTATATAGGTGTTTCCAACCTTGTATGGTCATGCTCAAAACCCTAACTAACTCTTTGCACTCATTTTCACTTTGCAAGAAAAAGTTGCAAAAGTTGCAATTTTGAGCAATTTTTGCTATAACTTTAAATTCTTAATTAGATAAGTTCACCAAACTTGGTAAGGCGTTATCAATAACTCGTACGAGCTTCAAGTTATAACCCTCGGAAGATTGACCTCAAAACACACTTAGAGGTACGAGGTGGCCATGGACGATGGATGGTCTCCGTGGCTAGAACAAGGGTGTCACTGGGGTTCGCCCGCCCATCGAGAGCTAATGGAACTAACAATTTAATGTCAAGATCAGCGATTTCAAAGTTATGCTGTGGTGCACCTATAAACTAAGGCACACTGCAAGTTTTGGCATTGAGTGAGATCATTGTGCCGAATCCAAATGGAATATGATATCTTGAAAATGAGATAGGTTATTTTAGGCTTTGACATCACCGTCCTATAGCATTTGATGTTTCATCGATAGCCCTCACAAGCTCTGAGTTACAACCCTCAGAAGATCAACCTCGAAATGCACTTAGAGCACCTTGGAGATTCCTTAGTATGGGGTGGCCATGGATGATGGAAGGTCCCCGCAACTAGAAAAGGGTGTCATGAGGGTTCACCTGCCCATCCAAAGATAATGGCGCTAACGATTCAATGCCAAGATCAATGGTTTCAAAGTTACGTTGTGGTGCACCTATGAACTAAGGCACATTGCAAGTTTTGGCATCGAGCGAGATTGCTATGTTGAATCTAAATGGAATGTGATCTCTTAAAAATGAGATAGGTTATTTTAGGCCTCGACATCACTATCCTATAGCAATCAACATTTTATCGATAGCCCTCACGATCTCTAAGTTATGACCCTCAGAAGATCAACCTCGAAATGCACTTAGAGCACCTTGGAGACTCCTTGGTACAGGGTGGTTGTAGATGATGGATGGTCTCCACGACCAGAACAAGGGTGTCACTAGGGTTCACCCACCGATTCAGAGCTAATGGCCCTAATGATTCAATGCCAAGATCAATGGTTTCAAAGTTACGTTGTGGTGCACCTATGAATTGAGGCACACTGTGAGTTTTGGCATCGAGCAAGATCGTTGTGTCGAATCCAAATGGAATGTGATCTCTTGAAAATGAGATAGGTTATTTTAGGCCTTGACATCACCATCCTATGACATTTGATGGTTCATTGATAGCCTTCACGAACTCTGAGTTATGAACCTCGGAAGATCAACCTCGAAATGCACTTAGAGCACCTTAGAGACTCCTCAATATGAGGTGGTCGTGGATGATGGATGGTCTCCACGGCCAGAACAAGGGTGTCACTAGGGTTCACCCACCCATTCGGATCTGATGGCACTGACGATTCGATGGCAAGATTAGTGGTTTCAAAGTTACACTGTGGTGCACCTATGAATTGAGGCATACTGCGAGTTTTGGCATCGAGCGAGATTGCTATGCCAAATCCAAACGGAATGTGATCTCTTGAAAATGAGATAGGTTATTTTAGCCCTTGGCATCACCGTCCTATAGCATTCAACATTTCATCAATATCCCTCACGAGCTCTGACTTACGACCCTCGAAAGATTGACCTCGAAACACAATTAGAGCACCTTGGAGACTCCTCAGTATGGGGTGGTTGTGGATGATGGATGGTCTCCACAGCTAGAACAAGGGGTGTCATGAGGGTTCACCCATCTATTTGGAGCTAATGGCACTGATGATTCATTGCCAAGACCAATGGTTTCAAAGTTACATTGTGGTGCACCTATGAACTGAGGCACACTACGAGTTTTGGCATCGAGCGAGATTGCTATGCCGAATCTAAACGAAATGTGATATCTCAAAAATGAGATAGTTTATTTTAGGCCTCGACGTGACCATCCTGTAGAATTTGATGTTTCATCAATAGCCCTCATGAGCTCCAAGTTATGACCCTCGGAAGATCGACCTTGAAATGCACTTAGAGCACCTTGGAGACTCCTCGGTACGAGGTGGCCATGGATGAGGGAGGATCTCCGTGGTTGGAACAAGGGTGTCACTAGGGTTAGTATTAAAAGAAAAAACATTATTTTTTACCTCTCTCAAGTTTTTGGCATTTGGCACAATGCAAGTTGGGTGTTAATATGTATTAAAATCATCGTTTTTTAGGTCCCACCACATAAATTGCATTAATTAAAATCATCTTTGTTTCTTACATTAAATCAACAAGTTTACATTTATAATATATCAAGTGTTTCATCATTATTACGTCAATACACAACTACCAAAAATCGTTGTGTCAAAATTAGTAGTGTAAAAAATAGAATAGATTTTTCTTCATTTTGCTTCTTATTTAGCTTTTTATCTTCATGCATGGCTACTCTTCATGATGTACCTGCATTCCAATATCATAAAAAATATTAGTAACTTATTGTATTAAACAAGATAATCATCGGTTCAGTAAATCATTATGGAGAAAATAACATAAGAAGAAAATATACCTAGTCGAGTGTTCCAGTAGGGTCCTCTCTCTATTTTAGGATCTCCAACAGGGCTTCATGATTAGCATTAGTAATAGTAAAAAGTTCTTTTACTTTTGGTCTTCCTTGATGCTTTAACTATTAGGATTAAACCACAGACATAAATAACAATTACATGCAAAAATAACTAATAACATAAAATAATAGATCACATAGAAAAGAACACAAGACACCAAGATTTAACGTGGTTCACCCAATCCCTGGGCTACGTCCATCAAACAACAAGTCCAATATTATTATGATCGAGTGATTATAACTTGATTATAATACGTAATCCCTTACAACTCAATACCACCATAAGTACGAATTTTGCATCACACTATGAAACAATCCCTAACCCTAAGCTCTTTTATACAAGTATTTTTACCACTTTAGGGTTATCATTAATAATTACATGTCAGCCCAAAAGAATTTATGAAGTATCTACAGTACTTTTCTGATAAGTCAGCACAATCTAACATCAACAACTTTACATTTGTTGCTATAATAAGATGTGAATATATGAGAATTATTTTGTGCTTTTGATAGTCTTTGAATGCAGGAATTCCATTCCTTCTAAGCATGTATGTCTGCAGCCATGTTCCGGAAACAACCACTGAACCAATAGGATATGTGAATCCATCATCATCTATGATCAGTTGTGCAAGCTTTTGTTTACCTCTTACACAACGTGCTAACCAATAATTAGATTTTTCATCATTCGCCTATGGTGCAACCAATGCAAAGACATGTCCTAGATGAAGAAGATTTGATAGATGGTTATGCTCAAGTGAACTTTCCATGTCATAATTTTTGATAGAGGGTGAGATAGACAATGGAGTAAGATAATGTGGAACCCATGTGTCCACCCACTCACTAGACTCACAGTGATCCCAATCACACTAAAAATAACTAGGACAAAAGTAAGCTAGCTATTGCGTCCAAATGGTCCATATACTAGAATTAGAGCTTCAAAATGAATGCATTTTTGATGAGTCTCTCACTGTAGCAAAATCTGATCTATCACCTATGGACTCTTCCTCAACCAACCAAAAGAACCTATGTACCACTGAATCAAGAGTCCCCCCCTATGATAACGCTAAACTACACCAACCAACAATGCTACGAGCATTAAGAAGCTCGGCTCCTGAAATCTTCAATTGCTCCTTAACTAGAGCTCTCTTCACACATGCCCCTACTCCATCATGTTCCCCTTTCCCATGGCTAGACTCAAAAAAACTCCAAATATGAGGCACCCCCCTCCCTACGTGCATCTTACACAACCAATACAACATGTGAGCATTCTTGAATTGACCTCTACAATTATCTGACCAAATGATATGTCTATCCATAGCAATTGGATGCTCCTCTAAGAAATAAAAATAATTCTCAAAACAATGTTGCATAAACTCATGAGAGTGAGATCTACCATCACTCATATAAAAATAATACTCTCTAGTAATCTTCTGATTATATTCTACACTATCAGGGGCATTTCTATATGTTATGTGGATGAAAATAGCAATCTAAATAGAGTTGTAATATTGAGATTGTGTCTCATTTTGAGGTTGCAATGTGTAGTTCCCAGCAAAGTCAACAACTAATATAATAGTGCCAATGGAAAAAGTCTCCTTACACATTCTAAATTGTTGATCCAACCACTGAGACCTATAACTATGTCTTGCATGCTTGTAGAAAAGATTTGTCTTGAAATCTGAAATAAAACTAGCCACATTGATTTCTTTTGCAACCAATTCACATCTAGAGCCCTCACCCCACCCTTCAATGTTTATTTCACCATTTCATATACCTTCTTTTTTACTATTGTCTTTCCAAGATCTTGTTTGGACCCCTCATGGAAACACGTGTCAAACTTCGATAAGCCACCATATTCTAAACACTTCTTAGTTAAGCAAGCATTTCTATAAAAAAAAGCAACCATCAACTCTACGACATAAAAATTGATCTAGCAAGTCTCTTGATGATTTTGGAAGCCCACTAGCACCACAATTCTCCAACATTTCTTTACTATGCAAAGTAGAACAGATGAAGCACGATAGTTCATGGTGCATAGAAAACTTGACATGATATTTGCAACAACATGTATTTTGAATTTTATGTCATGCCCAAACTACAAGGCAAAAACACAAATTTTCTTCTTCTTTTAAATTAATAATTAAAATGCTCTAAGTTGGATATGGTTGTGATCACAGTTTAAGTAAAGGTTCTCTATATTGCGTCTTAAGTTTATAAACTCTTGTGGACGAATACATCGTTAAGATTTTTAACTTTCATTATAAAAATGATATCGACATTTGTTTCGTTATTTCATTTCTTATACAACATTATCGTTAAAATTATGGAATAACCATTTAAATGAATACGGGTCTTATTAAATTGAAAAGTTAAATCAAGAACTAATTAAGATAAAAGTCGCATCTAATGTACTCATAAATATATTTTATTTTACTTTATACAAATCACAATTTTATTTAAAAACCATGATGATATTTTTTTTTAACAAAAAAATTCATATTCCTAATAAAATCATAATATAAATTAAACTTAGATTTACAATTAATATTAAGTTATAACTTTTTATTGTTACAAATGATCAAACAAGCCATATTCTAAATACACTTTAATAATATTAATAAACCTAATATTAAAACTAACTTAAAAGTAAATATTAACTAAAACAATCTTGACTAAATATATTAAAAATTTATAACAAATAACTTTAATAAATTAAACCAATTACTAACATAAACTAACCTTTCTTCACTAACAATACTATTAACAATATAAAAATAACTAATTAATACTAAACTAAAAACTAATTTAAATTTAAAACTAACAACTAAAACATATACTAACTACACTAAAATAAATATCTAACACACTATGCTAAGACCAAATACTAACTTACTTTCTAACCCATCCTACACTAACCCCCATACTCTAACATCACTCACCACCCACAACTGACAATACATATTCCCCAAAATGGAGCGCCTACCTTTATGACCAAAGGAAGAATAACAATTGCAAAGTTAAAACATAACCAAGTAACCTCTCAAACGACATCTCCCTGCCATCAAATTTGATGCCAACCAAACACCATTAATACTCCTACTTCAAGTATGTCAGCGCTTCAAAGCGCTTCCCAAGACCCCCATACCAAAAAGCATGTGCTAACCAAAGAAAACAAGGGTGGCAAAAAAAAGTTGAAACAAAGCAATCTCCATCCAAGGCAAAACCTGGCGTATCCTGTAAGGAGATTTATTACTTGCAAGGAAGATGGGAAGGTACAGGGTGATGTCACCTTAGAATAGACACATTGACTTAGCTACAAACCTTACCAAACACAACACCCAAAGGCTGACGCTAAAATAAGGGGGGGTTAAATGCATAAAGCAAAGTCGGTAGAAGGATATTAGGATAAGTTTTCATATAAATTTATTTGTTTAATTTGTTTTGAAAAGAGATTTATATATATTTATTTATATGGATAATAAAGATTCTCTTTAGATTCTCTGTCTGAAGGGGAGAATTTAAATTGCTCCCCATACAAAAACCAAAGAGTTTTTGCTCTCTTGGCACTTTTTTTTTTTTTTCTTATTTTTTTTCTTTCTAAGAATAGATTTTGAAATTGAATTACTATCCAAGAGGGGATTTTTTTTTTTTTTGAAAGTAAATCTAATAGGACTACTTGCAAACTAAATAAGCCAAGAGGTTTGGTTATCCATTTAAGCCACAATGCAAGAATTGATTTAATTCCAATAATCACGAAATTGAATTTTCATTCATAATATGATTTTTTTTGTTTTCAACATATAAAGAAACTCAAATTTTTTCCTAATTAAATCAACATCATTTCCATCCTATTTTTTATGTGCATTCATATAACTGAAAATTACGATTAAATCTCATGATAAACAATATTACTCAATCACCATTTTATTGGCAAACCTGATTCAAAGGCTCAGTCGGGAAAGAACCAAGAAGAAAACTCAATGTCATTGCCATTACAACAAAGTGATAAATACAATTTACATAGGATTTCAATCCCAAAATTACAAAAATTTAATCGAATTTTCTTCATGACCCTTATCAAGGGATCCATATCATTTTCTGCAATACAATGCTAAGATCGTGGAGGGAACATAATCTGATCAGGTGAAAACCAAGCATAACCAAGAGGCAAAATCAAACATGCATATTCATACTAAGTTTTCACAACAGGATTCACAATGAATCAAAACTAGGGAAAGGTGGATTTTTCCAACAGGAGATGTCAGACACAAAACCAAACCAGGTGCCCAATCGAGGCTATAAATCAAGAACTTTCGTTCTTCCATTCTTACATGCCAAAACTCATACATGGTTTGTGCTGACAGGTAGGGGCCCATAACACCCTACCCTCTCTCCCTCTTCTCGTCCTGAGAAGAGACTCTACACTATTGGAGTCCAACTAAAAGGACCTTTCCCAAAATTGGTCACTTATGCCCTATCCAAGGGTGAGTAATACCAAAACACCCGTACAGGAAAACTTCAAAATTCAAACATAAACAAGAAAGAAAAGCATTCAAGAACATGGTTTTCAATCCCTCCCAACATACCCAACATACATACAAGCATCCAAACAACAATAAGTAGCATAAGCATGAAAATCTGAACAAGGAAGATGAAGAACTCCTACCTTCACAAAGAGGTAATGGCAAATGAACAATTTTGAGTAGAGCTTTTCCCTTCCTTCCTTCAATCTTCTAAGACTCCTCTCTTAAAGTAGAGATTGGGTAACAACCTAAACTACTCCAAGAAGGACCTCTAAATAAGACTCAAACTCAACCACCAAAAGGGCAATAACTTCTCCCACCCACCTACAAATATAGAAGTTCCTAACTCAACCCATACTATGGTTAACCACTAAGTGGAGGTGGGGTGAGGCAACTCATGTTAACCACTTGCAATTTTTACACAAAGGCAAAAATAGACTTTTTGAGTGACCTCAAAAGTCAATAATAGGGGCTTAGGGGTTGGAAAGGACCCCCAACCCATACCCATACCCATACCCTTTGGGTATAAATATTTCATGTTTTAAAGCCTTAGGAATAGGTTTGGAACCAAACAAAAGCTAAGAAATAATTAGGACCATCTAACAATCTAAAAAAATAGATTAAGCACTCATTCGGATTAGGTGTGACTAAACTCGATTAAGAACCAAATTAGCAGAAAGACACTACTTAATCTGATTTAGGTCCAAAAGTTACACAGCTAACCCTAATTAGCACGCTGAAGAGCATAAACAATTCATGAGTGTCAAGCGACACTAAAAGAACATAGTTACGAACAATAACATTTACTGATCACAGAGAGATACACACATACATCTCACAATTAAAATACTTGAATTATGAACAACAAGGTTTCCAAAATTAGCACATAGGGATCAGTTCTGTTCCTCCGCCAGGTTTCTTGGCTAAAATATCCTGCACACTCATTGCACACATCAGTAGTCCCGTAAAATCACATTTACATATGTATATACATATCAGGAATCACATAATTTAAAACATCCATCTATAACAAAATTAGGGTTCCTCTCATCCTATTCAATTCTTAACCATTAAAATCTCTTAAATCAAAGTGTTAATCCTACATTTTACTTAATTCATCAACATACATATACATAAAACATTAAATGACGAACATCAAATATCTGAAAGTAACATCACACAATATGAAATAATATAATATGTTCAAAGCATCAGATAATGTCTCGACATCTTGAGTCGTGAATATCAAAATAATACTAATGTAACAGCTAAGGCTACGAAGTGTCGGGACGAGGCCTCACATTTTAAGTGGCACATAATAAAATGGCTTCAAAGATTCAAAAGCCCTTTGTGACATGAAGACTTGGATGATTCTCTCTAAATTGTTTGAACAACATAGTTTGACTTACCTTCAAATAATGTTTAGGATGTGTCATGCAGTCTTTAATGCTAATTCTCAACTTTAACACATTTTTAGCATTGGGTGATACTCTTGAGCTAGAGTGCCAAAATTGTGTAATTTCTTCCTTCACATCATCGGATAGCTTCTTATCAAAACGTGGAAGTCTCCCACCAAAGCACATGTTTCATTTTGAAGAGGATCATCAATTCTCTCTCGTTTACTAAGTGTTCTTCTCAAAGTAGTACGATTTAGGTTCAAGTCAATACAAGTTTGTCTCATATATCTACCCTTTCTCAAATGATGACTTACCAAAGAGGTTGTAATAACCCTTCGAGCAGCTCTCTTATCCTTCTCTCAGCTATTTTTCTCAATGCTATTGAGAGCACTGAAAAGATTCTTCACAATAATGGCATTTCTTTCTAATTTTTTATTGACATGAATCTTCAATTTGGAAAGTATAGGTCTCATCTTTTGCATATTTAATAAGTGCATAAAAAGCTAACATTGCTCCACCATTATCTTGTTGCCGAAAAACATCTTATATAGTCTTGAAGCCCATAACCGAAAGGTTCTTTTTGATTTTTCTCTTCCAAATTGGTAATAATCATTTCATCAATTTCAATTATCCATTTTGGTGTTCTAGAACCTTCATGTCGATTATAATTAGGAGATATGTAAGGTTCCTATGAATTGTCATGTTCAACATGGTCAATCATGCAATTTACATTATGACCTAGTAGCATTTCATCCTCCAAATTTTCATTCTCTAAATTTTCAATCCCAAAATTATCATTATCAATTGGTACAATTTCATTCCCCAACTACACATATTCATTATTTGACTCTATGATTTCACCTTCGACCAATTCATCGTCAACTTGACTAATATTTAACATACCTTGTCTTTTCCTTGGGTGATTTACCTTTTCCCTTTCCCTATATGCCACAATGTCTTCATTAGATACCTTCCTTTTGCGTTTAGCCTTTCAATGACTACTACTCCCCATTCAGATGACAATATTGGACACCTAGTGATATATTATCAAACCTTTTTTCGATCATTTGGGCCCCAAAATGTGAGTTTTCCCAAAACCCGTAAAAATGGACCACAAAAAGTGATGTTGTCGAGTTTGCAATGACAAGGAATATTTTGGGAAAATCATGCCAGTTTAATTGGGTATCCAATCTAAGATTAGATACCAATAATAAATTGGATATCCGATATCAATGCCAAAATTTTGGAAGGAATTAAGGGGAATGTATGATGAGTAATATTATTTAGGATTATTGTTATATATTATATATTATATATTATTATGACCTATTATTATTATTAATATATGTGATTATTATATTAATATTATTTTTACTATATTAATATTAAATATAATAATGTAATATAATATATATGTTATTATTATTATTATTATGACCTATGATCCATTTGGTTGGTTCTAAAATGTGTTGAGAGCTGGCATAGGTTAACCTATGACCCCTATTGATGCATTTCATGATAGCATATGTCCCTAGGGGCCCTAGGACCCCTAGGGACACATGTGGTTGGTTCTAATGCATCAAGAGGGGTTATAGGTTATCGACACATTTCATGATAGTGTATGTCCCTAGGGGCCCTAGGACCCCTACAAATGCATGTGGTTGGTTCTAATACATCAAGAGGGGTCATAGGGTAAACTATGACCCCTCTCAATGTATTTTACAACAACGTATGTCCCTAGGGGCCCTAGGACCCCTAAGGACACATTTGGTTGGTTCCAATGTGTCAAGAGGAGTCATAGGTTAATCGATGACCCCTCTCGATGCATTTCATGACAACCTATGTCCCTAGGGGCCCTAGGACCCATAAGGACACATATGGTTCATTCTCATGCATCAAGAGGGGTCATAGGTTAACCTATGACCCCTCTCAATGTATTTCATGACAACCTATGTCCCTGGGGGCCTTACAGCCCCTAGGGACGCATGTGGTTGGTTTTAATGAGTTGAGAGGGGTCATAGGTTAACCTATGAGCCCTCTCGATACATTTCATGAAAGTGTATGTCCCTAGGAACACATGTGGTTGGTTCTAATGCTTTAAGAGGGGTCATAGGTTAACCTATGACCCCTCTTTATGTATTTCATGACAACGTATATCCCTAGGGTAAGGCATTGAGAGGGGTCATAGGTTAACGTATGACCCTTCTCAATGCATTCAATGACAACGTATGTCCCTAGGGGCCCTAGGACCCCTAAGGATGCATTTGGTTGGTTCCAATGCGTCGAGAGGGGTCATAGGTTAACCTATCACCCCCTCTCAATGCATTTTATAACAACATATGTCCCTATGGGCTGACGCATGCGGTTGGTTCCAATGTGTCGAGAGGGGTCATAAGTTAACCTATGACCCTTCTGAATGCATTTCATGACAACAAATGTCCCTAGGGGCCCTAAGACCCCTAGGGACGCATTTGGTTGGTTCTAATGAGTCGAGAGGCATCATAGGTTAACCTATGACCCCTCTCGATGCATTTCATGACAACCTATGTCCCTAGGGGCCCTAGGGATGCATCTAGTTGGTTCCAATGCATTGAGAGGGGTCATTAACCTATGACCCCTCTCGACGCATTTCATGACAACGTATGTCCCTAGGGGCCCTACAACCCCTAGGGACACATGTGGTTGGTTCTAATGCATCGAGAGAGGTCATAGGTTAACCTATGACCCCTCTTGACATATTTCATGACAATGTATGTCCCTAGGGGCCCTAGGACCTATAGGGACGCATGTGGTTGGTTCTAATGTGCTAAGAGGGGTCATAGGTTAACCTATGACCCCTCTCAATGCATTTCACAACAACGTACGTCCTAGGGGCCCTAAGACCCCTAGGGATGCATTTGGTTGGTTCCAATGCGTCGAGAGGGGTCATAGGCTAACCTATGACCCCTCTTGATGCATTTCATGACAACGTATGTCCCTAAGATGTGGTTGGTTCCAATGCATCAAGAGGGGTCATAGGTTAACCTATGACCCCTCTCAATGCATCTCATGACAACATATATCCCTAGGGGACCTACAACCCTGAGGGATGCATGTGGTTGGTTTTAATGCATTGAGAGGGGTCATAGATTAACCTATGACCCCTCTCAATCTATTTCACGATAATGTATGTCCCTAGAGGCCCTAGGAACCCTAGGGACACATTTGGTTGGTTCCGATGTGTTGAGAGGTATCATAGGTTAACCTATGACCCATCTCAATGCGTTAGAACCAACCACATGCATCATGTATATCCCTAGGGGCCCTAGGATCCCTAGAGACACATGTGGTTGGTTCTAACGCATTGAGAGGGGTCATAGGTTAACCTATGATCCCTCTCAACACATTTCACGACAACGTATGTCCCTAGGGGCCTATGCATGTGGTTGGTTCTAATGCATCGAGAGGGGTCATAAGTCAGCCTATGACCCCTCTCAATGCATTTCATGATAACATATGTGGTTGGTTCTAATGTGTCGAAAGGGGTCATAAGACCTCTCGACACATTCTATGACAACATATGTCCTTAGGGGCCCTAGGACCCCTGGGGATGCATGTGGTTGGTTCCAATGCGTCGAGAGGGATCATAGGTTTAGGTTAACCTATGACCCCTCTCGATGCATTTTATGACAATGTATTCCCTTAGGGGCCTTAGGACTCCAATGTGTTGAGAGGGGTCATATGTTAACCTATGACTCCTCTCAATGCATTTTATGACCACATATGTCCCTAGGGGCCCTAGGACCCCTAGGGATGCATTTGGTTAGTTCCAATGCGTCGAGAGGGGTCATATGTTCACCTATGACTCCTCTTGACACATTTCATGACAACGCATGTCCCTAGGGGCCTAGGGGCCCTAGGGATGCATGTGGTTAGTTCCAATATGTCGAGAGGGGTCATAGGTTAACCTATGACCCCTCTTGATGCATTTCATGACAACGTATGTCCCTAAGGGCCCTAAGACCCCTAGGGATGCATCTGGTTGGTTCTAA
The DNA here is from genome assembly GCA_028749045.1 of Cupressus sempervirens. Lineage (NCBI taxonomy): Eukaryota > Viridiplantae > Streptophyta > Pinopsida > Cupressales > Cupressaceae > Cupressus > Cupressus sempervirens. The sequence continues at coordinate 88,104,387 of CM053791.1, read as the reverse complement.
TGCATTAAGAGGGGTCATAAGTTAACCTATGACTCCTCTCAACGCATTTCATGACAACGTATGTCCTTAGGAGCCCTAGGGCCCCTAGGGACACATATGGTTGGTTCTAATGCATTTCATGACAACCTATGTCCCTAGGGGCCCTAGGGGCCCTAAGGACGTAATCTGGTTGGTTCCAATGCATGGAGAGGGGTCATAGGTTAACCTATGACCTCTCTCAATGCATTTCATGACAACATATGTCCCTAGGGGCCCTAAGACTCCTAGGGATGCATGTGGTTGGTTCTAATGTGTCGAGACCTAGGACCCCTCTCGATGCATTTCATGATAACGTATGTCCCTAGGGGCCCTAAAACCCCTAGGGATGCATGTGGTTGGTTCTAATGCATCGAGAGGGGTCATAAGTTAACCTATGACCCCTCTCAACACATTTCATTACAACGTATGTCCCTAGGGGCCCTAGGACCCCTAGGGACACATGTGTTTGGTTCTAATGTGTTGAGAGTAGTCATAGGTTAACCTATGACCCCTCTCGATGCATTTCACAATAATGTATGTCCCTAGGGGCCCTAAGACCCCTAGGGACGCATTTGGTTGGTTCCAATGCATCGAGAGGGGTCATAGGTTAACCTATTAACCTATGACCCTCTTGATGCATTTTATAACAACCTATGACCCCTTTGAATGCATTTCATGACAATGTATGTCCCTAGAGGCCCTATGACTCTTAGAGATGCATGTGTTTGGTTCTAATGCATCGAGAGGGGTCTAGGTTAACCTATGACCCCTCTTGACACATTTCGTGACAACATATGTCCCTAGGGGCCCTAGGACCCCTAGGGATACATTTGATTAGTTCCAATATGTCGAGACCTATGACCCCTCTCAATGCATTTCATGCTAATGTATGTCCCTAGGGGTCCTAGGACCCCTAGGGATGCATGTGGTTGGTTCTAATGAATTGAGAGGTGTCATAGGCTAACCTATGACCCCTCTCAATGCATTTCATGACAACGTATGTCCCTAGGCACTGCAGAACCCCTAATGACACATTTTGTTGGTTCTAATGAGTCGAGAGGGGTGATAAGTTAACCTATGACTCCTCTTGACGTATTTCATGAAAACCTATGTCCCTAGGGCCCCTAGGGATGCATCTGGTTGGTTCTAGTGTGTTGAGAGGGGTCATAGGCTAACCTATGACCCCTCTTGATGCATTTCATGACAACCTATCTCTAGGGGTCCTAGAGCCCCTAGGGACACATCTGGTTGGTTCCAATGCATTGAGAGGGGTCATAGGTTAACCTATGACCCTCCTTGATGCATTTTCATGACAGTGTATGTCCCTACGGGCCCTAGGACCTATAGGGACACATCTCGTTGGTTCCAATGTGTTGAGAGGGGTCAGAGGTTAACCTGTGACCCCTCTTGATGCATTTCATGACAACTAATGTCCCTAGGAGTCCTAAGGCCCCTAGGGACACATTTGGTTGGTTATAATGCATTGAGAGGGGTCATAGGTTAACCTATAACCCCTCTCGATGCATTTCATGATAATGTATGTCCCTAGGGGCCCTAGGACCCCTAGGGATGCATTTGGTTGGTTCTAATGCGTCGAGAGAGTCTCAATACATTTCATGAAAACCTATGTCCCTAGGGGCCCTAGGACCCCTAAGGACACATGTGCTTGGTTCTAATTCATGGAGAGGGGTCATAGGTTAACCCCTCTCTACACATTTCACAACAATGTATGCCCCTAGGGGCCCTAGGACCCCTAGGGACGCATTTGGTTGATTCCAATGTGTCGAGCGGGGTCATAGGTTAACTTGTGACCCCTCTCAATGCATTTCATGACAACCTATGTCCCTAGGGGTCCTAGGGCCCTTAGGGACGTATTTGGTTGGTTCCAATGCATTAAGAGGGGTCATAGGTTAACCTATGACCCATATCGATGCATTTCATGACAATGTGTGTTACTAGGGGCCCTAGGGACCCATTGGGAATGCATCGAAAGGGGTCACTAGGGGCCCTAGGGACATATGTTGTAATGAAATGAGTCGAAAGGGGTCATAGGTTAACCTATGACCCCTTTTGATGCATTTCATGACAATATTATATTTAATAATAATATAATACTATATATTTCAATATAGTAATAATATATTATTAGATTATATAACAATAATAATCATATATGTTACTAGATTGTAGATTTAATAATAATAATAACCATATATATTATTATATATAATAATAGTCATATAATATTACTATATATATATATATTTAATAATAATATTTATCATATATATTACTATATTATATTTAGTTATAATTATTATTATTATATTTATAAATATATTATATTTAATAATTATTATTATACATATTACTATATATAATAATAATTATAATAATATATAATAATAATAATCATAATCATATGTGATAATAATATTAATGTCCACACTTCCCTCAATTAAATTTCCCTCTAAAACCCTCTAAAGTTTCCTTCTCGAATTTCTCTCCAAAATTGCAATTGGAAAATCTTTCCTCTCAAAATTTCCTCCAAAATTACAATTGGAAAACTCGCAGTGATTAGATACCCAATTTCATATCAGGTATCCAATTACAAATTAGATACCCAATTTTATTTCGAGTATCCGATTAGGCTCGATATTTACCTAGCCTATTTGGTCAACCCAAAAAATGTGTTTGAGAAGGGTTTCACTAACACTCAGACTTCGGGTAGCCATCTGACAATGTTATTTTCATCGAAATTGAATGAAATGAAAATGGTTTTTTTTATAACACTCTCGAGATTCCATTGATATAATTGCTGTCAAATTCTGAGTTTGATAAGTATTTATTAGTTAATTTTCAATGAAGATGATTGTAAAGTGCTGATTGACATACTGATTAAAAAATAGCTATAACTTTCAAACAGTGTAACATTTTTACAATCCACAAGTTGTGTCACATTCTATGATTTGCCTAGTATAATGGAAAAAAATTAATTTGGTAAAGTTTTCAATTAGTTAAGGTGGTCAGACATGAGATTTTTTTTTCTGAAAAATTTTTAGTAGAAAATTCATATTTAATTATTTATTTGGAATAAAAATACCCAAAAATATACATCACATCCGGGAATGAGTCTTCTTATTATATCTATAATTATATTAAAAAATATTATCATTTTATTTTGATTAAGGTGGTAAGACATACACCTACTTTTTATTTTCACCTTGAAATTTTCATAGTACTGCATTAAAATCCAAACTTTTGACCAATCAAATATTTTTTTCTCTAGATAAGGCCTAGTAGTTTAGAAACTAAATTTAATTTTCTTTAGATTATTTTCTTACAAATTTTTGATATAAAGTACAGAACCACTTTAAAATTATGTGTCAAGCTAACATAACCTTGATTTGTTGGTTTTTCACTGTCACTTAAGGACATAGTTTGGTTGACCATGATCCTGCACATACCCTAGAATCTAATGCTTGATTTGATCTCCAGTGCTCTATGATATTCTATTTTGACAACCTAACACAATCTATGCAAGGTATTATGTAATTTATTTAATTAACGTTGTCTATGGAGGTTACCTCTGCCAAAGATTAAAAGCTTCACTACTGAAGGTTTTGTGTTGTTGGTTACCTTGGCCAAAGAACAAATACCTTGACTACTAATGTTTTGTCTTGTAGGTTTCTATTACATCATCAACTAAACTTCATGTTTTCTTACATGAGCTTTTAAGCACATTAGGTAACTAAGGTTGATTGCGAATGTTTTTGTCAATAGCTAAGGGAGTATGCTATTTTCTCTAAGCTAGAAAATCATAAACCTAGAAGGCATTAGATCAACATTTGTGAGAAGCTCGCGGATGAAGGTGTGTATTGTGTTCTTGGGAGAAAATAAATAGATAGGAAAGTATGCTCTTCTCCCTTGTGGAGAATCATAAATTTATACCCTAAGTGTATATCCATTTATGCTTTTAACTTTAGAGGGCATGTTGGTTAAAGTAAGAAAAACTCATGAGAATAAGCCAAGTGAGGATAGGTAGATGCCAATCCTTCTACCTCACTATAATCAATACCCTCCCTTGAAATGAAAATCTGAGAATTATTCATCTTGTCCTTGGAATATTAATTTGATCTTTTCCTTAGACACACTTGAATCTTGTGTGTAAGACTACACACTTTTAGTTGCTCATAAGTATGAGAGGCCTTAGTACTACTTGTTGGACTATGGGGGATGGGTACGAATGGATGCTTCCATTAAACATGTTTTAGCTACTTTTCTTATGCAATTCACCTTTGGAAGGATTCATTATCTTTGTGCAAGCAGGGGCAAGAATCTCTATCTACCATAGGTATCCAATTGAGCATTTGAAGGTAGAATATGACATTGGTGTTGATTATGAGATATCCTTTGAAAATTTTCTATTAGGCTCTCAAAAAGAGAAAAAAAATATGAGTGCCCTTTTGAGGGTGACATGGTTGTGTGAGCTAAATGGATACACATAAGTTATCTACAAAGGTTTTGGTCTCATCTACCATTTTTATTTATAGGGATAAGAATGTGTATTTATTGAGTCATTAAATTCCCTCACATAATGAATCTTACAAGGTTTATTTTTCCCTTATAGGGCTAGTTGTGGAAATCGTCTACGTTTAGCATGCTAATCCAATGCTATCAAGTAACCATTCAAAACAAAACAAGAGGAATTGGCATACTTTAGGCCCAAATAATATCACTGCATACTTGATTATTTTTTAACAATGCCAATTTTTTTTTATCATCATTATGAAATGTGATATTTTGAGTGAGTAAACACGTTTGTGCTTGATTGTGTTTGTTATCTAAATCTTAACAACTTTTCCTACACACAAATCTGAAATTCAAAGTTGGAAAAATCAACCAATTTTTTAGTTACAACTTACAAACTTTAGCAATCCAATGTCATTCATCATATGATGAAACATTTTCTAAGCATTTCATCATTTGTGACTACAACCTTATCGAATGACAATGGTCTTATTAAGCATTTCATCACACTATTATACAACACTTTATCGCACGACCTTAGAAAATTTCATCGTTCTATTTGAGTATTCCATCGTACTCGGACCATAATTTCATTGTATAACATAGGGCCAAAAAACACTATTTTTCCCTTTTTAATTTTTTTTTTACACATGTTATAAGTGTTTCATCATTATCATAAAAAAGTTCCATCATCCTCCCTATAGCTTTTGCACCTTTACTAGAGTTTCATTGTACTATATGTATAGTTTGACAATAGAATTTGGCAACAAAATAGCGACTAAAATGTTGACCTTTGGTCATTTGAGTTCAATCTAAACATGTATTCACATTTCTCTAATAAAGAATATGAATTGTCCTTTTTTCTTTTTTTAAACTTCATTATATTGATCACCTATCTTAATTTGTATAGTGTCTAAAATTGACTTTGTCTTGTTCACCATCAATTTCAACCTCAACCTTGTTCACAACTACCACAACATTAGGATCTCAACCTCAACCTTGTTCACAACTACCACAATATTAGGCATTTAAGCCTTAACACTAGCAACTTGTAACAAGTCCATTATCATTTACTTCTTTAAAAAATCAATACCTTGAGAAAAGTTTATGTTATACTACATAAGTAGGAAAATTACAAACTTCGTTGTCCATTAGGTCTCAGTCACATCACATTTTCATGTCAGTGGAAACTAGGAGTTTGAAAGAAAGAGTCTGTAAAGCGAACGCTAATGATACCACTTTGGCTACTATATTATCATCTTGGAAAGAAAGGTCAAAGTCAAAATCAAATTCACCCTACTACAAACCTCACATCCAAACATGTCAATATGAAATTGGATGGTGGTCCCTTCAACCATGACAATGATGAGGATCAAGAAAATAATGATGAACTAAGACAAGATGTTGACCAAAGATGACCTAGTCAATATGGCGAGGCATCTGCTTCCACCACTGATGATGAACCAATTAAAGAGGAAATATTGGCCTTTATAAAAGATAAACATTTCCAAAAATTAATAAACATGACACTCAATCAAGACAAAGAGAAATATGTTGTACATCTGATGGCCCAAGGGTTCAAACTACCACACAACTTTGATGTGGAAAGGTTGGTACAAAAAGAGGAAGAGTCCTCCATTGTTATCCTAAATAGATAGATAAAGGAAATGCAAAGAGAACTCATGCAAATGAATAAAGGAAATGAAAAACCCACCAAAAATACTCCTTGGTTTATATTCCCATTTCCTTTTGATAGGAATCTACACATGCCACCATTTCCACTAAGGGTTGAAATCCACAATTACAATAAATATGATGGGAATACCAATCTACAAGATCATGAAAGGGAGTTTTGTGCCCTTAGAATAGAATTCATGCATTAAAAATGATACCTTATGAGACTCTTTCCTAGGAGTCTTGGAGGTCAAGCCATTGATGCAATACGAATCCGGATGTACCCAAAAATGAGGTGATCTAGAAACCAGCAAATCAACACACAACGAAAAAGAATAAGAGGAACGAGATTTAGATCCAGAGAGAGAATAATTATATTATTCAAATCAATAAGTTTACATCCAACATGCCTGGCTTTAAGGCCTTCTGGTTGCGGCCATTACAAAGAAGAGTACATCTTTCGAAGAAGAACAAATCTCCAGATTCAAATATGAACTTCTACCTCCAAGCTACCTTTTATGCTAATCCTTCACACTTTGAAATTCTACATCTCCCTCATTGAATAATCCTCTTCCTCAACTCCTGATACCTAAGACTCTACCCAAGACCCCTTTAAATACTTGCCAAAATAGCTTACAGAAGATTCTAGAACAAGAAAGGCCACAAGTCGGCCCAATGCAAAATACTAACTAATAAACCCTTACATTGAATGCATACCCAAGCCACAAGTCAGCTCACAACTAATATCACAAATTAAATGCAAAGGTCGGCTCCAACTAAGAACCAAAACCCAGACAACTCAGCAAACACTGAGTAACTCAGCACATGAAGAAACACTCAGCATACACTGGGTAACTCGACACCTAAAGGAACTTGGCACATGAAGAAACACTCAACATGCATTGAGTAACTCGGCACATAAAGAAACACTTGGCATACATTGGGTAACTCAACACTTGAAGGAATGCTACAATAACTTGGCACATGAAAGTGCTATAGTAACTCGACACATGAAGAGTGCTACAGTAACTCGACACCAATAGGAACTCGGCAGCTATTGCAACTCGACAACCACTGACTGAAAAGAGTAGGAAAGATAAGAAACCAAGGATGCTCCTACATCATTCTACGAAGGTAAATAGAGAAGAATTTAGATGCTCCTGCATTAGCCTCCCTAGGTAAATAGGAAAATGTGTCCCACATTTTGATCCCAAAAGAAAATTTTGTACTTAGCTTCATCTTTACAAAAGGCTTCCAATCCATCAAAGAAAAAAAATCAAATCTAAAAATCAACAACCTATGCTTCATCCATTCAAAAATCAGAATCTCATCCAACCAATCAACATACAAACTCAACTGAAAATAACAATGCTCCCTCTATAACTTAACATCAACATCAACATCCTCAGCCATGAAAGCCAGATCAACAACAATATCCAAACCACAAATCCAATCATCAACAATATATAAATTTAGATCCATCATGGAAAAAGCATATAAATCCATAATATAGGAATCCTCTACCAAATCAACAACAAATGAATCCATGTTAGCAACATGCAACAATAACCCTATGTCATCCATGCTCATAATAGTATATGTACTCATTCTTCTAGCAGCATCATCAAAATCCACATTACTAGTAACTTCCATATCCTTCAGCATCTCAGCAACAACATATAAAATCCAATCATCAACAATATATAAATTTAGATCCATCATGGAAAAAGCATATAAATCCAATATATAGGAATCCTCTACCAAATCAACAACAAATGAATCCATGTTAGCAACATGCAACAATAAACCTATGTCATCCATGCTCATAATAGTATATATACTCATTCTTCTACCAGCATCATCCAAATCCACATTACTAGTAACTTCCATATCCTTCAGCATCTCAGTAGCAACATATAAGTTTAGATTCATTAGCAATAACACCTTTAAACCCTCAAGTACATTACCAACAAGTAAATTTATCTTCTTACCACAAGCAACATCCAGATCAACATCATTCATAACAGAAAGAACATATAACTAAAGATTAGCAACAGGTAAGTCTTCAATCATCTCCATTTCAACATCTTGAACAGTAACATCTAAATCCATACCAACATAAGTGAAACTCTCCTCTTCAACGACCTCATTGCACACAACAAGATGCTCTGCAATTTCGATGTCAGATCTATCCATCTGCTCATGAAAACCAAAAGATATTTCCTCCACTTCAAAAAAATTATCATGTACTTCCACGATCTGTCTTCTTCTCTTCATAATTTCTTTAACTGGCCAACAAACCTTCTTTCTAATCCTTAGATGCCAACTCAAATCAACCTTTTCTAGATCATCAATTCTTTCATGTAAATCATCCCAAAAAGAATCATATTCATCACTCTCAACATCATGAAGATGTCTTCCATGATTTTTCACTAACTCAATAGCTTCTACTCCAGCTGCAAGTTTCCTCGCCATGTCCAATAATTCTAGATCAACATTTCTCCTTCCTTGAACCATTTTTTACAAATGACAATTGAACGTTGAGTCCTCTGCAAGTGTAGGCCAAATCCGCATATCTGCCACCCTACACCAAATCACCAACTAGATAGGACTTCCAAAATAAAAAACCTTCTCTGATAAACTTCACCCAACCAAGGTCTTGGTACAAACTACCTCACACTCAGCGATCTGCTTGCACACTCAGGAACAACTGCGCTCTAATACCATATGATGCAATATGAATTCAAATGTACCCAAAAATGAGGTGATATAGAAACCAACAAATCAACACACAACGGAAAAGAATAAGAGGAATGAGATTTAGATCCAGAGAGAGAATAATTCTATTATTCAAATTAATAAGTTTACATCCAACATGCTCGACTGTAAGGCCTTCTGGGTTACAACCATTACAAAGAAGAGTACATCTTTTGAAGAAGAATAGATCTCCAGATTCAAATATGGACTTCTACCTCCAAGCTACCTTTTATGCTAATCCTTCACACTTTGAAATTCTACATCTCCCTCATTGAATAATCCTCTTCCTCAACTCCTGATACTTAAGACTCTACCCAAGACCCCTTTAAATACTTGCCAAAATGGCTTATAGAAGATTCTAGAACAAGAAAGGCCACAAGTTGGCCCAATGAAAAATACTAACTAATAAACCCTTACATTGAATGCATACCCAAGCCACAAATCGTCTCACAAATAATATCACAAATTAAATGCAAAGGTCATCTCCAACTAAGAACCAAAACCCAGACAACTCAGCAAACATTGAGTAACTCGACACATGAAGAAACACTTGGCATACACTAGGTAACTTGACACTTGAAGGAACTTGGCACATGAAGAAACACTCGGCATGCATTGAGTAACTCGGCACATAAAGAAACACTTAGCATACACTGGGTAACTCGACACCTGAAGGAATGCTACAATAACTCGGCACATGAAAAGTGCTACAGTAACTCAGCACATGAAGAGTGCTATAGTAACTCGGCACCGACTAAGTAACTCGGCACCAACAGGAACTCGGCAGCTACTACAACTTGGAAAGCATTGACTAAAAAGAGTAGGAAAGATAAGAAACCAAGGATGCCCCTGCATCAGCCATAGAGTGGTTCACAAAGCTAACCTCGAGGATTAAAATGTTTAAGAGTTGATACAAACATTTATACAAAAATATTCATATAACATCCAACATATGGTCATAGTGCTTGACCTATGTAACACATAAAATGTAGTGATGAGCCCTTCATTGAATTCCTCTAAGGATGGAGAAGAGCATTTTCTTAGTATCCTAGATAGATCTCCAAATCATGATCAAAATCTTGCTTGAATCACCTAGTCAAACTTTCTAGTTCAATATAGTTAACTACGAACCAACTTGCACATTTTGATGCAAAATCAATCAAAACATATCACATTGGTCCAAATATCATCTTAACATGACTAGTCAACTTTGGTAAACCCTATTCAACCTTAGTCAATCTTGGTCAAACTAGGTCAATCTAAGTCAAACCTAGTCAAACTTGGTCAAAGTGATCTTCTAATCAATCCAAATCTATTATAAATCATCTACAACCCAATCATTAATGCATCAAGACAATCTAATCATTTTTCCACATCCTCGGGGCATATTTCCATTTCGATCTCGAGGGGGAAAGAATATTGCATAATCAAAGTCCTTATTGCTAGGGTAAAATCAAGTTGGCATCGTTTGATCTCTCTGTATGAGGGATTTCATTGCTTCATATTAGGTCTCTCGGGGTATTATCCAATCAAGTTGGTTCCTCAAATCAAGTCTCTTAATGATAATCAATTTCCGCACAATTCATCAAGTTGATTAGCATTTACAAAGAACCTCATATTTTAAGAATCTATTTAGCTAGAGGCTTAGTTTCATCACTTCACATCATGTAGTGCCTCTCATGTTTGCAGTCTATACCTTGTCTATTTTGATTCGAGAGATACTTGTTACTCTTATTGTTATTTGTACTTTGAGATAACCTAAGGGTTGGATGTTATACTTTGATTCAGTACCATAGATACCTTACTGCTATGCTATTAAATTTATCATATTTGCATGTTGATGCTATTTTGAGATGATAGTAGATCTATGATGATATCTAGTTATATGGTTTATTGGACATATTTGTTGATTATGTTATGAGCTAGAATTTATGGTATGGTTATTTACTTCATTCATGTATCTTACACTTTTTGTGAATGTGAGTGATGTAAATGGATTAATTAGTTATTTAATGCATTAATTGCTTTAGCTATTATATTATATGCAATTGCACTTGATCATGTGTTTTAGTGTGTAGGATTTACATCCTTGGCAGTGGCCTATGGAGTTAGTGATTCAACTGTTCATATTTTACTAATGTCATCCTTGTATCGTCGACGTATCCTTATTTTAATTATTTTAATTAAAACCTTTCAGTGATTAGTAAATCTGAACTCATCTGCATTATGTGACTAGAACAATGAGCGTGTCTGTGTATTTAGAGGTTCACTTTGTTGCGAAAGTTGTTTAGTGATTTATGTGATTTTGGGTTTTTGGGCTTTAAATATTTTTGGATTTAATTTCTAGTAGCTTTACCTTAGGTGAATTCCCATTTCAGAGAATAACTTATTTTCTTTTGGGTCGATTCGGAGTCTAGTTTCTATAGTTGGCTATTTTCCTTAATCAACTATTCACTCGAAAAGTGAATAAGTATTGAAAAAGTGTTTTCATTATTCACTTCTCACTTTTGAAATAGAAAATTTGAGAGTTTTTTTGAGAATCCTCTTTTGAAGGATTCAAATTTTGTTCATTTTGGGAGCTATGAGCGTGGGTTTTTCACGAGGTCAGTCTTGTTGGATCTGGCTCGGGGAGTTATTGCTTTGTTGTCACTTTCAACAGTTTCGACAGGATATTTATTTTGTTTTGTGGGTTTCAATTTCGGCCCCTTTTGCTGTCAGGTAGGGCCTTTCCATTTTATTGTTTTCACTTCATTTCAGCTTCTGTTTCTTATAGTAGTATGTTAGGAGGCTAAGAACTAGTGTTCCCCTTCGTTTCTATATGTTGGTTCTACCCGATTGGTTGGATATGAATGTTTTCCTTTTTTTTGGGATGAGGGTTTGGGATTTTGAGGTATTATGCTGGCTATTTTTGCATACGGTGTCCAAATTTGTTTATTTTTGGATTTTCAAGGTTTATGTACCAAAAGGCCAAATGGGTTTTAATTTTGGGATTTTTACCTCATTTTGTGTGCCACCTATTTTCTCAAGTTTTCTCATCACAATATGATTCGTGGACCTAGATGATCCATTTGGATGTCAGTCAGACCACTATTGCACTTTTATGTTACATTGGGATGCGTGTTGCATCTATCCTCTCAATTCTATTTTTAGTTGAGGGACTTTTTGCTTTGTGTTCTCATCTAGTCCTTGTGTTATGATCTTCATGATGGTGATGCACCACACACGAGTATCTGCACATATGATTGTTAGAAGACTTGCAAGTCTCAACCTTTCGTGGTATTTTCGAAAGTTATGATCATTGGGGTTGGGTTGGGAATTTGCATACCTACGGGCACTCATCATTGGATGAGCATGGGTAGGGTAGGGTAGCATATAGAGGGGGCTTCTATCTTGCAGCTCGATGTTCATGGCACTGAAGATTGTTAGAGGGAGCTTTATATAAGTAACAACTAAATAAAATACTGGGTGGTAATAAAATTAAAGATAATAAAATGTATGTGTAAGAGCCTTTCCGTTGAGGGATGTTGTATTCACACGATCCAAGCTTGAGCTTGTCGATGCCAAGTGACTCTCCATGATGTTAGCCCCTACATAGTAGCCCATTCAGATATCTGACTAGGACCTATAGTTTATGCATTGTCTATGTCTTGGATTTAGTCATCATACTGCTTGGCGTGTGTGTTAGCCATGGATGTTTATTTTGCATGTGTTTGTGGTTGGATCATTATCTCTATCAGCATGGCAAGTGTGGACTTGTGGGTACCATGCGGTTGGGAGGTGTAGCTACCTTCACCACTGCTAGGGATTGGTGTACAGAGATGGTCTTTTTTTCTAGCATGACCATTGCTGGATGTTTTCTTGTGATCTATGCTATCATTGGAATGCTTGTTTATCATGTTTAGATGATGTTATTTATTGACGCATTTCCTTACTTTGATGATTAGCATGTGATAGGTGATGTTGTCTACTTTGTAGGATTATCTTATGCATTCTACTAGCATGCTAGATTTCCTTATGCTTATGATCGTAGCATGTTTTAGTAGTGATGTCACTATTACAATAGTACCAATGATCTAATCGGTGGCTTGGGATGTTACACACAAGGGATGGCTAGGGCCCATGATGGTCTTATGATGCTATTGATGGTTGGGAGGAACTGTGCATTTAGTTTGGTTTACTACTTATTGTGATGTTTCCCTTCTGTTCCTTTCCTTTTTTATTTGTTTAAATGTTGTTTCCAACTTTCTATCTTTCAATTTTATATTCGAGCGTTATGCCTTGAAGTGTGGATCTAATATTCCTTGGTGTGGAGGATTTCATTTGCTATGTTTTTTTCCTTTTTGTTGTTGAGTTGTTGATACAAATCCTTGTACAAAATTGTGTTTTCTCACGTGAAATCTTACTTTCTCATGTGAGAAATTAAGATCCTTGTGTGGTGTTCTAGGGTTTCTCACACGGCATGGGGCACATCCTCATGCAAGATCCCACACCAATTTTGGGGCTGAGGCAAGTGCATCCTCTCATGCAGCGGTGCATTTCCTTATGTGCAATGGTACACTTCCTCATGTGAGAATGTACTTAGTCACACAAGAATTTGTCAGACTGTTGGCCTTGTGTGGAAAATAAGGGGTGTTTCCCTCAGTTTTTGGGGATTGATTTTCAGAGTTTCTAATACCCTTTGGGATGCCTTAAATTACCATGCTCTGAAAGATTTTAGATTTTGTGTTTTTTTTATCATTTTGGCTTTAGTTCCTTGTTTTGTGTTGTGTTAGTTCAGGTAGTGGCGTCAAGAGATCAGTTGGTTGCTGGGATGGTGGTTGAGTCTTTCGTTGTGATCTTTGTGTTCCATGTATATTATTTCCTTGTGCACTTACACTTGTTAAATTTTTTATCTTAGCTTGTATTTCATCCTTGTTCCAAGGATTTCTAGGTAGGGCACTACACATCAAGTCATGCATTCATGTCGCATCATCAATTTATGTCTAGTCAAGCTTGGAGTCGATATAGAGGATCCACACTCAATCAAGTTCATAATCAATTCCTAATCAAGTTACCTTATTAATTTCCCTCCAATCTAGCTCATAGTTGATATACTTGATCTTCATTCAATCAAGTTTGGAATCAGATCCAAATCAAAGGATAGATCATGAATCTACATCAAATTATTCAAACTGTAAATGTTTCTTTGAATCAAAGTGTTGATCACCCATTTTGACTCAAAGAGGGGAGAATATGATCACCTAAAAATGGTCTAGAAAACTAAGAGAACCTAATCCAAATTAATCAACCCAAACACTATACTTGACCTAATTATGCATCCATCAAATTTTTCAAATAATCAAACATCAAATAATCAAACCCTAAGTCCTAAAGGCTTATTTGCAAAGAGTTAACAAAGTTTCTTTATTAAAAGTCATCACACCTTTTAATAAAGTGAACCCATTCACATGTGCATGCATAATTATGAAAAAATAATAAAAAGGAAAAAAAGGTTTAATTATTTTAAAAGACAAAATAAACCTTTTTGATGTACAAAATGCCCTCACATAGATCATGGCAGGGAGAATATCTACCCTCCACACCCTTTGCATCCTAGTTACTCATTGCCTCTAAAAAATTATAAAAGAAGGGTTGTGTCCTAGCTCGAGGGATCCATCATTGCATTGTACATAATATCATTTTCCCTTTACAGTACTTTAGTGGATAACACTCATATTTCATTTAGCTTAATATCATTACTCATATGTACTTAATTTCATAGTTTGTACCTCCTTTTCTTATCATTTCTTAGATTAAATACATTCATCAACCAAGATCATAAGTAGTGTATGCAATCAATACGTCCAATCTCTTTTAATCTTCCATTTTAGAGTGACTAGTAATGGTCTTTGCATATCTAATCTGAGAACAAAGATAATAAGGTCTATTACTCTCTTTAATTAGGAAGCAATAAATTGATTTCTATTGGGTTTTAATTTATTTATCATGTTTCTTCATTACTACTAAATCCTACTAAAAGCTAGGATTTATTGATACTAGAGAAAATATCCATGCATGAAATACATACACTATGATTAGACAAATTACATGTATTTTTTTCTCTTTATGTCTAAAGTCTTTATTGACCATTTTTGCTTCCCCCCCTTGTTTTCCAAATATTTCCAATCTCATAAAACTAGGTTGAAAATCTTGATCACATGCTTTGGACTATTCATTTTTTTCCATGCTAACCTAATAGGAACACGACAAAAATCCTTGACTTTTCTCTTTTATTCTTAAGTGATCTGATTAGGATCTAGGACTATTTCAGAGTAATGCTTTACATAATAACATAAAGTTAATTCAAAGCATTATTTAGTGAATTAACATTAATTAAATGCTTAAATGAACAAAACATAATAAGGTAATGACTGAAAGAAAGAGAGAAGAGAGATAGAAGACAAAACATAATTGATAACGAAGTTCATTCGCTGGTCAGACTACGTCTCTAGGTCTTGATCCAATAGAGGGATCGATCCGATTAGCTCCAAAATCAATTACAAGTGTTCAAAATCTTCCCTTCAAGCACAATGACAACATTCTTCTCCAATGTGCAGGAATAATCATCAAGCCTTCAAGATCATAGTCTCCTTCTCATCATGTGGATGCCTTTTCAAAGCCTACTACCCCCATTTTATACATCAAATTTAGCCAAAAATGGGCTAAAACAAATAACCAACATAATCCTCTAATTTTAAATATGTATCTTTGACCTTTTTCTTTTACTATTCTTTTTGGATTTTATTCTATTATTAGGTGTTTGTTTTAACAAAATAACCTTATTTAAATAAGGTTGGACATTTTTGTTATGGATAGATAACAATTCTTCCTCTCATATCAAATTTACCATAAATAGCCCATTGGTTGGCCTTACTTTTAGGAGGACAATGGTTGGGAGTTCAACTCCCCTTATCTAATTTCTTTAATTAGAATTAAATAGCTAGGTTGAATTTGAATTTGAATTTTTTCCCTCTCTTTAAGATTTGATGACATCACGCTGACATAATCAGAATCCACACTTTTACTTGAACTTCAAATTCGTTGTAACCTTCACATCTGATCTTCGTTTTTGATGAAATGAATGTTGTTGGAAAGATTTTGATGAGCTCTTTTATTTGAAATCCATTGTTGACCACTTTTGAGATGATTATTTTTTCACCTTTTTATAGCCTTTTTATCTGGTTTGACCAAACTTTGATATGTCATAACCATGGCATCTGAACTCCAATTTTTCCTGTTCAAGTTGTGTCAAAGTCAAAATTGTGAACACTTTGTAATGATGTTGATTCTTGGAGCATTGGGTACATTTCAATTTTCACTATTTTTTATCTCTCGGATCAAGCCTCCCCACTAAAGAGCTTTTAAACCCCTGAAAGTTTGATTACTCAAAAAGTAGGTGAGGGTATAATTCCCTCACTTTACCAATCTCCATCCATCTTGCCTTGCTTGGATGCATCCCCTTCAATTCCACTTGAACATATTCAACTGATCCTCTTTGTGAAGTTCTGACATTCCTGTCAAGGATAGCATCTTCTAGCAATTCTAACATGTACTCTGGTGAAAGATCATCAACAGATGAAACTTGAATGTTTGTGTCTTCATCTAAGATCATTGGAGGCTCATACAACTTCAGAATCTCAACATTGACAACTGAGTAAATTTGCCTGTATGGAGGAAGATTAAGGTAGAAGGCATTAGTATCGATCTTTTCTAAGATCTCAAAAGGACCATACCGGATAGGCTTGAGCTTCATTCCTTCACCTTGCATTCTTTCCTTGCTGATATGTAACCAAACTCTATCACCAACTTGGAAATGGTGATCGATGTGATGCTTATCATGGTGAACTTTGTATTTTTCTTGGCTTTGCTCCAAGTGTGCTTCTACTACTTGGTGGATTTCTTGGGCCTCCTGGATGAACTTTAAAGCCTTTTTTGCATCATGGCATCCATCTACAACATTGTCCTTCCCAAAAGAAAAATCCATTAGTGTCTTCGCAAGTCTCAAAAGAGGTTGGAGACCTCTTTGTAGAAGAGTGTGCTACATGGTTGTAAGCATGTTGCACATAATGAAGACTTTCATCCCACAATTTAGGATGCTTATTGTAGTAACCTCTAAGTAGACGAACAACTGTCCAGTTGACTACCTCAGTCTATCCATTAGACTACAGATGGAAGGTTGTACTCTTCTTCAGCATGGTATCCATGAGTCCCCACAAAGACAACCAAAACTCCCCCAAGTATTGAGAATCTCAATCTAATACAATAGAAGTAAGTAACTCAAAATGAACCCATACAAATTGAAAGTACAAATGAGCTATCAGTTCAGTAGTGACTTTCTTTTTACAAGGCATTAAAATACATATTTTTCTGAACTAATCAACTACTACATACAAATAATCATGACCCTTCCTAGAAAAATTCCATAGACACACTTTCCCATGGATGGGATGGTATAGGTAATGGTGTGTACAAACCTAATTTCCTATTACTTAGTTTGCTAGTTGCACACATTACACATCCTTTTATATACTTAGTGACAGTTTTTTGCACACGAGGCCAATAACAATACTTCTATAATTGAGCCAATGTTTTACTTACCCCGAAATGACCTGCAATCAAAGAGGCATGTGCTTCATAGATTACGTGTGCTTATTCATCTTTAGTAATGCATAATTTTCCCAAGTGGTACAACAAATTATCCTACACATAGTAATCTTTTTCTTCTACATGTTTAACTTGGATTAAAGCTGCATAGATATCCTTAAAGTTCTCATCATTAGCATATTGTTCCTGAAAACTTTCATGAACCGTATAACTATTCTAAAGGATTATCAAAGCATTCTTAATAGGAGGCATAGAGAGCATATCTACTACTTTGTTATGGGCACCCTTCTTATACTTAATAACCAAATGAAACTATTGTACAAAACCCATCCACCTAAAGTGCCTACTTTGTTGCAACTTAGATTGTGAGTGCAAATATTGAAGTGGTTGGTGATCATTGTGGATTACAATTTCTTTCCCCATTAATTAGTGCTTCTATTTTTTAACACTCTAAACCAAAGCATAAAGTTCCTTATCATAAGTGGGATAGTTACTTACTACTCCTGAAAAAGTTTCTAAGTGGTAGTAAATTGGTTTACCTCCTTGCATTAGACAACTCCCATGGCAAACCTACTTGCATCTGTCTTGATTCTGAATTGTTGATGTAAATTAGATAGAGCCAAAATTGGTAGAGTGCTCAACTTTTCCTTCAAAGTGTCGAAAGCCTTCTATTGTGGACCTCCTTGATGAGACCAAAATTTGCCTTTATTTCATAATACTTTTAATATACTTTGTTGATACTCTGTTTTATCTTTGTCAAAACATTTGTGGACCTATTTTTACCAAACCTGTGATAAACCTATGAGTAGAAACTGTGCCACCTTTTTGCTAGTATTATATATAGTATGTAGTATTTTATATAGTTATCAAAATGTGTGTTCTTATATTTGAATTTAATTTAATAAATGTTCATTTGCAAACATGCCTTCGTATTGAGACTAACCTGTTAATGAAGATTGAAAGGTGATTGGACAAATTCAAAAGTTGAGCGCCAACAACATTCAAGGAGAAGAGAATGCTAAGGAGCAGCCATGATGGAGGGAATTTGCAATGGTTCCAGAAGATATGACAGTGAGTACGGAGGAGCTATGAAGACTTATTCCCTTCTCTACATTTATTCTATGGCGAGAAGATGTTCAGACTTTATTATTCCCACCTCAAATCGTTATTCCTTCTTCTTGCCTTTAGTTGTTATCCTCCTATTTTCTCTAATACAAATTTAAAGCTAGGGCATTTACTTTTCTGTTATGGAATAAGTGTTGATCTCCTATATATATAGGAATCGACCTAAGTGTGTTAGTTTTTTTAGCTTGTTAGTAGAAATAGTTTATGAGAACAGATTGTTAACTTTTACAGTTGTGTTTTTACAGTTTTGTGTTATGTAATAAATTTCTAAAATCTAATGAAATAGTTTTTGGCTTCTATGTTGTGTTAGTAGTTTAGTAAAGCCAACTAAGGGGGACCACTTGGAAGGTGGATTAGATTAGGATAGAATAGATTTATTTCTTAGCATTCTTAGTTTTTTAAGTAGAAGTTGTAAGTTCCTTCCTGTAGCATCACACTTTGTGAATGTTCCTACATCATATGTGAGAATAGTTATAGTGGATGAACTGAGTTGGAATATTTGTTATCCTTTCATTTTATTTCCAGTATTCATAGATTTAAGTGTGTTAGTTTCCTGCAACGATAGTGTAAGTTCTTTTCCTTGCATTTTACTTTCTTGCAGCATAAGCTTAGTGACTCATTAAGAGACCTAGTGCACATACTATGCCAACCATTCCAAGTATACGTCCCTGGGTTGACAAGATTAAATGCACCTCATGGTGGGAGAAATAGTCCTTAGTTTGAATATATTATTCCTAAGCATGGCCTAGAGCATGACTATAAAACACCTATTGTGAGGTGAACCATTTTTGGTGCTTTTGCCAGGATATTGTCAAGATAGGAGCATTTTTGAGTCATAGTTCTTAGATAAAGTTTTTTAGAAATATTCAATTTGAAGTTTCTTTCACCAGTGTAAAAAATTTAATTGCATGCATCGAAGAGGAAGACGATGAGATGAATATGGCAGATTTTTGCCATGGGAGTCTATTAATTTGAATGACGAAATTGAAGAAGAAGAAGTTGGGTTACATTTTGAAGACGCAAGCCCTATTTTCCCCATAGCATCATCATCAAGAGCTGAACTAATAGATACAAGTGGTCTTCAACCTTTCACTGAAGTATTGGCCAATTTTCTTGATAACACTGCTCTGAATCCACCAATTGTTAATCATCTAGTACCCAATGTCCCTTTTTAGCACCAACCTCATAATCTAATACCTCCAGTCATGGCACAACCTACTTTCCCATTTCTTCTTCCAAGCCTTGTAACTACTAATAATCTCAAGAATATACTTGCAATTGCCCTTCCAAAGTTCTATGCCCTTGTAACTGAAGACCCTGATACTTTCTTGTTCGAATTTGACATACTTTGTCATAGTTTTGACAACACCGATGCGCATAAGCTTAACTTGTTTCCAAAAACATTGAAAGAATCAACTCTTCGATGGTTCATGGGCTTAGGAGATAATGCATCAGGAAGTAGGGATAAGATGCAAACCCTATTTTTGGATAAGTACAAAGAGTATTGTAAAGCATCTAGTTCAAGAGGAGATGATGTCTTTAGGATATCCTAGAAGGAGGAAGAAACATTGGAAGACTATGTTTCTCATTTTTTATATACACTGTAGAAGAACCCTCAGTATGTGTTGTCTGAGGATTCACAAAAGCTAGTCTTTCTAAGAGGTGTGAATGATGACTGTCTAGAAGCATTGGACCTAATGGCTGGTGGTGATGTGTATCAAGCTTCTTGGGATCACCTCAAGAAGATCTATCAAAACTATTCAAGGTCAACCATGAAGAAAGGCTGAGGACCTCATTCCACAATTACTAAAGGAATTAGTCAAGGCATTTCAAAGCTCAAGATATATAACCTATTATCAAATTTCAAACAAGACATCATCAACAATGTTGCTACACATATGGACACAATGACTGCAAAGAAGAAGCAAGCCGAAGCTAAGTTACAACTAGCTAAATATTGCCCTCATTTCTAGAAGCAAAAGAAGGATTGCAAATGTAAATTGATCGCAAGAATGGAGAACCAACATCTTCCAACTAAATACATCAAGATAGATTGAGATGATCAACAAGTATTCTTCATTGCTCAACACCAACCATGGGCTCAACATCAAGGTATGCCTCAAGATCCCTTGTAAAACTCAAATTCATATGGTAATCAATGGAAAAATCTTAATCCCCAAGGTCCTCCACAAAATCCACCCAATTGGAACAATGTTGGGCAAAACAACCCACAACAGTCCCAATGGCCTCAAAATCCCCAACCACCTTGGCCTAACCAATAGAGTAACTAATGGTAGAACCAATAGAACTACTGCAAAAACCAACATAACCAATGGTGACCACCCCAAGGGAATCGACAGTCTATGAACCAATGGAGAGAATCCCAACAATGGCCTAACCAAAATACTGGTGCTCCACAATTACCACCTCTAGTTTAGCAACCTGCTCTAATGCCACCACCTGCAAATCTTAGACCTCAAAAGCAAACACAGTTACCTACACAACCTCAGCCAAACCCAAATACCCAACAACCATAATAACTCATGTATAGTGTTGATGCTCAACAATATCCTACTTATGCTTTTGGTGTTGCAGATATACACTTGAGATCTAATATGACTGTACGAGTGCCTAAACTATCTCTTATAACTAAAATACCAGACTCTCCTATAGCATCAAAACCCTCAATTGCTGGAACTATTGACTCAACCAATGTTACTATGTCAACCCCAGCTCAACCAACAATGAAACCTCCTTTTCCAAAAAATTTGATACAAAAGAAACCTGAACAAACATAGGAACAACCTTTTAATATTGTTGATCAGTTGAAAAACATACATGATCAAATACCCCTATTTTAAGCCATAAAGAATCTTCTAGTTTATGGAAAAGCTATCAGAGAAGCTTGTTGAAGAAGCCTGGAAGGAAGAAAAAGGACCCCACCATAGTCCATGTTGTCAGACAATTGGTTGACATCATGCTAGGGAAATTGATTACACCAAAATATTTTGATCCAGGAAGTCTAGTAGTGAATATCAGTATAAATGGTCAGTTTGTTAAAAATGCTTTAATAGATCTTGGAGCTGCTATAAATGTCATGACCAAGGATACCATGAAGAAGTTGAAAATAGAAGGACTAAGGGCTACACTAACAATTCTGTAACTTGTAGATAGTTCTACAGTTACCCTAGATGTGATGATAGAAAACATAGTTGTAACCCTAGATTCTCTAGAATATCCTGCAAACTTCATGATTTTTGCCTTAAAGTTAATATATCTACTTACCTTGTCATCTTAGGTAGACCATGGTTAGTCATAGCTGATGCAAACATAAGTTGCAGATCTGGGAATATGACCATCTCAAATGGCCAAGCAACAAAGAAATTTGATTTATATCCTTCAGCCCAACCGTTACCAGATCTAAGCACATATGTTTGGCTAAATTTAGGAGATGAAGAAGAAGAGTTAAACTCCATAGTACAACTCATGATGTTACATAGATAGTTTTTTTCTAAAATTGCAAGAGGAAGATTCAGTACTTCAGAGTATCCTCACTAACAGTTGTGTGATAGAAAAAGATGTATCTGAAAGTTTTGTGTTGGAATTAATCACATATGAAGAGTGTGATAAGAATTTTACTTTTCTCAAAGAACCTAAATTTTTTAATGCACTTTTACCTTTTCAATTAGAAGCAAGCCCAATCTCTAAAGCTGCTATGGTAGAGTCCACCACCACTGTTGAATTGACTAAAGGTCATAATCTCCATGTTAATCCAAAATTAACACCCACACAGATGGGATAGTTAAAAGAATTGCTTCAAAGGCATGAAAAGGCCTTTGCATGGGACTATAGTGATATAAAAGGGTTGACTCCTACACTATGCACTCATAGGATATACATCAATGAAGGTTGTCTACCACTCTGTCAATGCCAAAGAAGGATAAATCTAAGCCTTAGAGAGATAGTTAAAACTGAATTACAAAAAATGCTTGATGCTGGTTTTATTTATCTTATATCTGATAGTAGATGGGTGTCACTCCTAGTCATAGTGCCTAAAAAAGGAGGAAAATGTAGAATTTGTGTAGATTATAGAGAGTCAAACAAAGATACCAAGAAGGATCACTTTCCTTTACCATTTATAGACCAAGTTCTGGACACACTAGCTAGAAAGAAGTATTTTTCTTTTCTAGATGGATATAGTGGTTATAACCAAATCAGTATTGCTCCTGAAGATCAAGATAAGACCACATTTATGTATGCATGGGGTACTTTTGCATACTCTATTTTACCATTTGGTCTATGTAATGCTCCTACAACATTTCAAAGAGTAGTGATTAGCATCTTTGCTGATATATCACATGATTGTATGGAGAAGCAATGTTGAATCTCGAAAAGGTTTTGGTGAGATGTCAAGAACATAATTTGGCACTTAATAGTGAAAAGTGTTTCATGCTCATGTAGGATTGTGTAGTACTTGGTCATTTCATCTCAGCTGTAAGAATACAAGTGGATCCAGCTAAGATCGAGGTAATTCAAACATTGCCTATACCTACGAAGTCAAAAGATGTAAGATCTTTTCTAGGTCATGTTGGATATTATAGACGTTTCATAAAAGATTTTAGCAAAATAGCTAGTCCCTTGTATAAGTTACTCACAAAGGAAGCTGAATTTAGTTGGACATCTGAATGTAATGAAACCTTCTTGCAGCTTAAGAAACTTTTGACTATAGCCCTAGTCTTACAAGGCCCTGATTGGAACTTACGTTTCCATATATATAAAGATGCCTCTGATTATGCCATAGGTGTAGTCTTAACACAACCATCCCAAATTCTTAAAAATGCAATCTATTATATCAGTAAGAGCGTTCATGGACCAGAGTTAAAATACACTATGACTAAAAAAGAATTGTTAGTAGTAGTTTATGCCCTCAACAAATTCTGGCATTTCATAACTGGCTATTCCATATTTTTTCATACTGATCATGCAACAATTAAATATCTCATGAAAAAACCTACTATAACAGGCAGGTTAGCAAGATGGTTACTATTGTTGGAAGAATTTGATATAACTATTGTCAATAAGTGTGAAAAAGCCAATGTTGTAGGTGATTATTTATCAAGAATCCATCATAATGATACTTACACTACTTTGGTAGATGATGCATTTTTGGATGAGCATTTGTTTCATATTGTTGTTCAAACTCCATGGTATGCAGACATTGCTAACTATATTATAGCCAATAAATTACCAGAACATTTTTCTTACAAGGAAAAGAAGTTGCTCATAGAGAAAAGTTTGTGTTTCTCCTGGATAGATAATCTCTTGTTCTACACAGGACTTGATCAAGTTATGAGAAGATGTGTGAGAGAAGATGAGACATATGACATTCTACATGCATGTCATAATGAACCATGTGGGGGACAGTTTGTAGCAAAAAGAATAGCTTTCAAAATCTTGACAACTGGTTATTATTGGCCTACACTTCACAAGGATGCAATCAACTATACAAGGAAATGTGACAAGTGTCAAACGATGGGCTGGACAACAAGAATAGATGAAATACCTCTTAATCCTTAGATGGCATTAGCACTATTTGACAAATAGGGAATGGACTTTATTGGTCCAATTGATCCTCTATCTAATGGGAAATCCTATATTCTTGTGTGCACTAATTACCTAACAAAATGGGTTGAAGTGGCTACGAAGCATGCTCGTGATGAAAAAGTTGTTGAATTTCTATATGAAGAGATCTTTACTTGCTATGGTGTACCCAAAGAGCTAGTCACTAACCAAGGTGTGCAATTCACCTCTAATATGATCTTAGAGTTGATGAAATAGTATAACATCAGGCATAAAAAATCTAGTCCTTATTATCCTCAAGCTAATGGACAAGCAGAGGTCACAAATCGTGAGCTGGAGAACATCTTAACAAAAACAACCCATTTGCACCAAAGGGACTGGACCAGTAGATTACAAGAAGCTGTTTGGGCTTACAGAACAACCTGGAAGACTACTACAAGATTCACACCATTTGAGCTCTTATATGGTAAGGTAGCCATGCTTCCAATTGAATTTGAACATAAAACTCTAAGTAAAACATTAGCATTAGATATTGAACTTCCTGTAGCACAAAGAGAACATCTTCTACATCTTAATTCTCTAGATGAGATGCACAAGGTTGCTTTGGAACAGACTAAACTAATACAGAAACAAAGGAAAAAATGGCATGATTCTCATATTATCAGTAAACAATTTCAAGTTGGTGACTGGGCACTACTATATGATTCCATATTTAAAGATATGCTAGGAAAGCTATAGACAAGATGGATGGGACCATATGAAATTAGTCATGTCTTTGATAATGGAGCTATTCAACTAACTACCATTGATTTGTACCTTTCAAGCTGTTAGTCAATGGTCACCAATTGAAATTATACAAATAGTCCCAAACAAAAGCAGACTTCCTGTAGTATTTTCAATAGCCAGATTCAAAAATAAATCAAGTAACTCTTCCTACAGCCAAAGGTGTCAACCTTCCAACTGCCACCCTTCAACATTAGTTTCTTTGTTCATGCTCATAATAAAGACCTTTTGTTCACATAGAGTTCACTTTTTCTTTCCATCTCATCTCTCTACCTTCCACCCATCCACCTCATCTCATTTCTTTATCTTCCATCCATCCACTTTCCATGTCATCAATTTTTCATGCTTTTAATAAACCTTACAAGATGTTGATAGACGCTGCTGATCCTAATATCACTTCTACCACCTTTTTGGTACGTGCAATAATCAGAATGACAGGTTGAACATTTTCAAATTATCATTCACTTCTAGTCCACAGATTTCATTAATTATATTTAATACAACATAATTTATATGATGGTGGTGCTATGCTAGTCCCTTACCCGTACTAAGTCTGACGAACACTTGTCCATATTTAGTAGGAGGCAGGGAATGTCACTAATATCCAATGGCATTTCTATTTATCCATAAAGATTTTTCTAAATCTTCACATTCCTTTCATTAATAAAAATTAATTGCCATAAGTACACAAGTGAGGTTTCGTACTCTCTATTTTTGAATTGTTTTGTGTCAAGCTATGATGTGACTTATGTTTAAATTTTTTTGTGATCCGAACCCTGTTTTTGGATGATTCTCACACATATTCATGATTTTCCTTCATTAAAAGTCATATTATTGCGCATAACAATTTGCTATTGTATTAATTGCCTAGTTTAAATAAAGAAGTGTGAGTTAAAGTGTGCAAAATAATGAAGCAGTTTGAAGCTTGACTTCAAAAAGAGGAAAATAGAGTAAATAGAGGAAGTGCTAATAGAATGGGTGGACAGTTGTAGAGGAGAGAACCAATGGAACACATCGTGTTACTCTCAGACGTAGAAGTTGTAAGAAGGTTTAATGCATGCGGATGGCTAGGGTATTTTTTGAGTTTGATTGCATTTGATGAGGAGGTAGTCATAGAATTTAAAAGGACATTTGACAAGGGTGAGGCTTTCGTTTGGGGTTTAAAGGTGATTGCAATAGAGGAACGCATTGCTAAAGTGACTAGTTTGCCTCCAGTTGGAGAACATTACCCCAACACACATGATGTGAGGTCAACAAGAGCTCAATTTACTAGACTACTTGATCCTCAAATGGACATTACAAAGCAAGGTTGCAAGAGAATGTCATTTCCGCCACCATACAATGAATTAGCCATGCACATAATCAGGTATTTTACATGCGAAGGCATATTCTTATACTTGCATGCACACCATTTCAAATTACTTAGTTGTGTAAGACATAATTTTGCTGTAAATATTCCAAATTTCCTCTATAATATGCTTTGTATTAGTGTGGAAGAGACTTAGAAAGGAAAAGATAATTCCCTTACTCATCATGCTTTAATCAAGTTATTGATAGAGAGGTCACTTAGGGATGTGTCTCCCATGACATGGGATGAATTTGTGCAGGCCAAAACTCTGCAACCCCAAGCTACCCCTAGTGAACAGCCTAGTGAGGAAAATGTCCCTACCAATGAGCCTACTAAAAAATAAACCCAAGAGGTTGAAGCCGAAAAGACCCAAGAAAATGTGCAAGAAACTATCACTGCTCAAGAAAATGTGCCTTCACCTATGCAAGAGACCCCAAAACCTACTTCTAGCAAAGCCAAGAGGAAGCAAAAACTGCGAAAAGAAACCTCTGTTCAGGTAAAGGAAGAGTTGAACCCTAAAATTGTAAGACAAAAGAGAACAAAGAAAAGTCCTGTAGCAACCACTCCCGTAGATGAGACACCCAAAGGGAAAAGTAGGCAAAAGGCTATGATGCAAGAAGAAACCCCCATAAGGAGAAGCCCGGGATGAGAGGGCAAGTTTCTAAAGATTCCACTCTATCTAAAACATCTACTAGGGAATCCCCTATGCAAATTGTTTTAGATCACTCTCCTCCCCATCCTGAGATTACAAGTATTCCCAAAAATCCTACTGAGGAATGCGGGGATGGAGTTGAAGAAAATCTAGATGATGCCCCAACAGACCTACCAAGTACTTCTAGCTATAGGGACGAACCAGTTCTTGAATATGTTGATCCAAACACTGCTCTTGTTCCCCATAAATCAACATGGATTACTAGTTTAGTAGAACATTTATGGCAGGAACAGAGAAAAAGGAAAAGAGATCATGAAGAAGACAATGGTTTTTTCACACTGCAAAAACTCCTTTTTCAGTTGTATGGATAGCATTTGTTTGCTAAAGCCTTGTGGAAAGAAGAGAAGAAAAAGATGAATAAGATTATAGTATCTCAAGGTGAAGAAATTGTAGATTTAAAGGAACAATTAGCAAGACAAAAGAAACGAATGGACCATGTCCTCAAGTTCGCTGATCAGACCCTTGCTTGTAGGCCACTAGCAAGAGTTTATGCTCTTTATTTGAAAGAGCAATTTCTTTTGTTTCAATTAATGTTAACTCTTAAGAATGTTAATGCAAAGTTTAAATCAGCACAAGAATTTTATGGACAATATTAGACTCTGCCACCTTGGCAGCATAATTTACTTTGTGAATTATATGTTCATAATTTTGTTATCCCTTCAGAGATTGAATGGAATCCCTTGCTTTATATAGGAGATATACACTTAAGAGCCCTCATTTCCTGGATGTCCAATGAAATAAATTATGAAAAGCAACTAAATAATTATAGGGATGAGGAGAGGAAATAACCTTTGCCTTTAAGAGCAGAGAGTAGCAAGCCAGATGAAGTTGTCTGGGATTGGTTCACATTAACCTATGGAAAGAAGAATCTAGAAGTAAGGGATAGTATCTTTGCTGCCAGAGATAAATTTTATGCTGATTATGAAAATCTACCCTACTTTGCTTTTTAGAGAGCTATGACTGGTGCTAGGAGTAGATGGGCTAGACAGCCTGAATCTCTTAAAAAGTCAGAACCAAATAGTCCCATTAACTTGGAAGTAGCATTTAACAGGGTTCCAAAATATTTAGAGTTAGGGAAGCAGATCACACCAGAATTGTGGTGTCCCCTAACCATGTAGCCTCTAATGCTTCTATGGCCATTATATGACATTAATGCTGATAGACTCGACAAGCTACAGGAAGATCACAAAAGGGAAGTGTGCAAGTGAACTAGAGGATTTTACTACACTTTCAAGAGCAATAGAAAAGAAAGGATAGAGATTTGAGAGTTTAGGTCATTGATAAGGAAGTGCAATGCTTCAAGACAAGCATTAGTTTAGCAGGGGGCAGATGATGAGACAAAAATTTGCCTTTATTTCATAATAGTTTTAAGATACTTTGTTGATACTCTATTTTATCTTTGTCAAAACATTTGTGGACCTATATTTACCAAACCTATGATAAACCTATGGGTAGAAACTATGCCACCTTTTTGCTAGTATTATATATAGTATGCAGTATTTCATATAGTTATCAAAATGTGTGTTCTTATATTTGAATTTAATTTGATAAATGTTTATTTGCAAACATGTCTTTGCATTGAAATTAACCTATTAATGAAGACTAATAGATGATTGGAGGAATTCAAAAGTTGAGCACCAACAACATTCAAGAAGAAGAGAATGCTAAAGAGTAGCCACAGCGGAGGGAAGTTGCAATGGTTCTAGAAGACACAATAGTGAGTTAGGAGTAGCTATGAAGAATTATTACCTTCTCTACATTTATTCTATGGCAAGTGGATGTTCAAACTTTATTATTCCCACCTCAAATTGTTATTCCTTCTTCCCACCTTTAGTTGTTATCCTCCTATTTTATCTCCTACAGATTTAAAGCTAGGGCATTTACTTTTTTGTTATGGAATAAGTGTTGATCTCCTATATATATATGAATTGACCTAAGTGTGTTAGTTTTTTTAGCTAGTTAGAAGAAATAGTTTATGAGAATAGACTGTTGACTTTTACAGTTGCATTTTTATAGTTTTGTGTTATGTAATGAATTTCTGAAATCTAATGAAATAGTTTTTGGCTTCTATCTTGTGTTAGTAGTTTAGTGAAGCCAACCAAGGGGGTCCACTTGGAAAGTGAATTAGATTAGGATAAAATAGATTTATTTCCAAGAATTCTTAGTTTTGTAAGTAGAATTCGTAAGTTCCTTCCTGTAGCATTGCACTTGGTGAATGTTCTTGCAGCATATGTGAGAACAGTTATAGTGGATGAACTGAGTTGGAATATTTGTTATCTTTTCATTTTATTTCCATTATTCATAGAGTTAAGTGTGTTAGTTTCCTACATCAATAGTGTAAGTTTTTTTCCTTGCATTTTACTTTCCTACAACATAAGCTTAATGACTCATTAAGAGACCTAGTGCACATACTGTGCTGACCATTTCAAGTATACGTCCCTGGGTTGACAAGATTAAATGCACCTCATGATTAGAGAAATAGTCCTTAGTTTGAATATATTATTCCTAAGCGTGGCCTAGAGCATGACTATGATAGACCTATTCTGAGGCGGACTATTTTTGGCACTGTTGCTAGGGATGGTGTTAAACTAGGAGCATTTTTGATTCATAGTTCTTAGATAAAGTTTTTTAGAAATCTTCAGTTTGAAGTTTCTTTCACCAGTGTGAAAAATTTAATTGCATGCATCGAAGAGGAAGATGATGCAATGAATATGGTAGATTTCTTCTATGGGAGTATGTTAATTTGAATGAAGAAATTGAAGAAGAAGAAGTTGAGTTACATTTTGAAGATGCAAGCCCTATTTTTCCCATAGCATCATCATCAAGAGCTGAACCAATAGATACAAGCAGTCTTCAACCTTTCACTGAAATATTGGCTAGTTTTCTTGATAACACTGCTCTAAATCCACCAGTTGTTAATCATCTAGCACCCAATGTCCCTTTTCAACACCAACCTCATAATCTAATACCTCTAGTCATGGCACAACCTACTTTCCCATTTCCTCTTCCAAGCCTTGTAACTATTGATAATCTCAAGAATATACTTGCAACTACCCTTCCAAACTTCTATGGCCTTGCAACTGAAGACCCTGATACTTTCTTGTTCAAATTTGACATGCCTTTTCATAGTTTTGAATACAACACTGATGCCCATAAGCTTAAATTGTTTCCAGCAATATTGAAAGAATCAGCTCTACGATGGGTCATGGGCTTAGGAGCCAATGCAACAGGAAGTTGGGATGAGATGCAAACCTTGTTTCTGGATAAGTATGAAGAGTATTGCAAAGCATCTAGTTCAAGAGGAGATGACGTCTTTAGGATATCCCAAAAGGAGGAAGAAGCATTGGAAGATTATGTTTCTCATTTTTTATATACACTGCAGAAAAACCCTCAGCATGTGTTGTTTGAGGATTCACAAAAGCTAGTCTTTCTAAGAGGTGAGAATGATGACTATCTAGAAGCATTGGACCTGATGGCTGGTGGTGATGTGTATCAAGCTTCTTGGGATCACCTCAAGAAGATCTGTCAGGACTATTCAAGGTCATCCAGGAAGAAAGGAAGAGGAACTTGTTCCACAGCCACTAAAGGAATCAGTCAAGGTATTTCAAAGCTTGAGATATCTAACCTATTGTCAGATTTTAAACAAGACATCATCAACAATGTCACTACACATCTTGACACAATGACTGCAAAGAAGAAGTAAGCCTAAGCTGAGTTACAAATAGCCGAATACTATGCTCATTGTTGGAAGCAAAAGAAGGATTGTCAATGTAAATTGGTCGCAAGTATGGAGAACCAACATCTTCCAACTAAATATGTCAAGATACATGAAGATGATGAGCAAGTATTCTTCATTGCTCAACACCAACCATGGGCTCAATGTCAAGGTATGCCTCAAGATCCCTTGCAAAATTCAAATTCATATGGTAATCAATGGCAAAATTGTAATCCCCAAGGTCCTCTACAAAATCCACCCAATTGGAAGAATGCTAGGCAAAACAACCCACAACAGTCCCAATGGCCTTAGAATCCCCAACCACATTTGCCTAACCAATAGAGTAACCAATGGTAGAACCAATAGAACTACTGGAAAAACCAACAGAATCAATGGTAACCACCTCAAGGGAATTGGTAGTCTATGAACTAATGGAGGGGATCTCAATAATGACCTTACCAAAATACTAGTGCTCCACAATTACCACCTCCAGTTTAGGAACCTACTCTAATGCCACCACTTGCAAATCCTTGACCTCAAAAGAAAATATAGTTACCTGCATGACCATAGCAGCCCATGTATAGTGTTGATGCTTAGTAGTATCCTGCTTACACTTTAGGTATTGCAGATATACACCTGAGATTTGGTATGACTTTACCAGCGCCTAAACTGCCTTTGATAACTAAAATAATAGACTCTCCTACATCATCAAAACCCTCAGTTGCTGGAATTATTGACTCAAACAATGTTACTATGTCAACCCCAACTCAACTAGTAGTGGAACCTCCTTTTGCAGAAAAGATGATACAAAAGAAACCTGAACAAACAAAAGAACAACCTTTTAGTATTGTTGATAAGTTGAAAAACATACATGTCCAAATACCCCTGTTTCAAGCCATTAAGGATGTTCTAGTTTATGGAAAAGCTATTAGAGAAGCTTTCTTAAAGAAGTCTGGAAGGAAGAAAAAGAACCCCAACACAATCCATGTTGTGGGACAATTGGCTGACATCATGCTAGGGAAATTGTTCACACCAAAATATTCTGATCTAGGAAGTCCAGTAGTGAATGTCAGTATAAATGGTCATTTTGTTAAAAATGATTTAATAGATCTTGGAGCTGCTATAAATTTTATGACCAAGGATACCATGAAGAAGTTACAAATAGAAGGACTAAGGGCTACACCAACAATTCTGCAACTTGTAGATAGTTCTATTGTTACCCCAGATGGGGTGATAGAAAACATAGTTGTAACCCTAGATTCTCTCAAATATCCTATAGAATTCATGATTTTATCCCCCAAAGTTAATCTATTTGGTTACCATATCATCTTAGGTAGACCATGGTTAGCCACAGTTGATGCAAACATAAGTTGCAAATCGAGAAATATGACCATCTCAAATGGCCAAGCAACAAAGAAATTTGATTTATATCCTCCAACCCAATCATTACCAGATCTAAGCACATTTTTTGCCAAATTTAGGAGATGAAGAAGAAGAGTTAAGCTCCATAGTAAAGCTCATGATGTTACATAGACAGTCTTTTCTAAAATTGCAAGAGGAATATTCAATACTTCAGAGTATCCTCACTAACAATTGTGTGGTAGAAAAAGATGTATCTGAAAGTTTTGTGTTGGAATTAATCACATATGAAGAGTGTGATAAGAATTGTACTTTTCTTAAAGAACTTGAAATTCTTTATCTACTTTTACCTTGTGAATTAGAAGCAACCCCAATCTCTGAAGCGACTATGATAGAGACCACCACCACTGTTGAATTGACTAAAGGTCATAATCTCCATGTTAATCCCAAATTAACACCTACATAGATGGAATAGTTAAAAGAATTGCTTCAAAGGCACAAAAAAGGCCTTTGCATGGGACTATAGTGATATGAAAGGGTTGAGTCCTACACTGTGCATAGGATATACATCAATGAAGGCTGTCTACCACTCTGTCAATCCCAAAGAAGGATAAATCTAAGCCTTAGAGAGATAGTTAAAACTGAATTGCAAAAATTGCTTGATGCTGGTTTTATTTATCCATTTTGTGATAGTAGATGGGTGTCACCCTTGGTCATAGTGCCTAAAAAAGGAGGAAAATATAGAGTTTGTGTAGATTATAGAGAGTTGAACAAAGCTACCAAGAAGGATCACTTACCTTTACCATTCATAGACCAAGTTCTGGACACACTAGCTAGAAAGAAGTATTTTTCTTTTCTAAAAGATATAGTGGTTATAACCAAATCAGTATTGCTCCTGAAGATCAAGATAAAACCACATTTACGTGTCCATGGGGTACTTTTGCATACTCTATTTTACCATTTGGTCTATGTAATGCTCCTATAACATTTCAACGAGTAGTCATTAACATCTTTTCTGATATATTAGATGATTGTATGGAAATATACATGGATGACTTCACAACATTTGGAGTTACTTTTGAAGAAGCAATGGTGAATCTTGAAAAGGTTTTGTTGAGATGTTAAGAACATAATTTGACACTTAACAGTGAAAAGTGTTTCATGCTCATGCAGGAAGGTGTAGTACTTGGTCATTTCATCTTAGCTGTAGGAATACAAGTGGATCTAGTTAAGATAGAGGTAATTCAAACATTTCCCATACCTACAAAGTCAAAAGATGTAAGATCTTTTCTAGGTCATGCTAGATATTACAGACGTTTCATAAAATATTTCAGCAAAATAGCTAGTACCTTGTATAAGTTACTCACAAAGGAAGCTGAATTTAGTTGGACATTTGAATGTAATGAAGCCTTCCTACAGCTTAAGAAACTTTTGACTACAACCCCAGTCTTACAAGGCCTTGATTGGAACTTACCTTTCCATATATATATATATATATATATATATATATATATATATATATATATATATATATATATATATATATATATATATGCCTCTTATTATGCCATAGGTGCAATCTTAGCACAACAATTCCAAAATCTTGAAAATGCAATCTATTATATTAGTAAGAGCCTTCATGGACTAGAGATAAACTACACTATGACTGAAAAATAATTTTTAGTAGTAGTTTATGCCCTCAATAAATTTTGGCATTACACAACTAGCTATTCCATATTTGTTCATACTGTCATGCAGCAATTAAATATCTCACGAACAAACCTGCTATAATAGGTAGGTTAGCAAGATGGTTACCATTGTTGCAAGAATTTGATATAACTATTGTCGATAAGCTTGGAAAAGCCAATGTTGTGGCTAATTATTTATCAAGAATCCATCATAATGATACTGACACTACTTTGGTAGATGATGCATTTTGGATGAGCATTTGTTTCATATTGCTATTCAAACTCCATGGTATGCAAACATTACTAACTACATTGCAGCCAATAAAACATCAAAACATTTTTCTTACAAGGAAAAGAAGTTGCTCATAGAGAAAAGTTTCCATTTCTCTTGGATAGACAATTTCTTGTTCTACACAGGACTTGATCAAGTTATGAGAAGATGTGTGAGAGAAGATGAGACATATGACATTCTACATGCATTTCATAATGAATCATGCGGAGGACATTTTGCAACAAAAAGAATAGCTTTCAAAATCTTGACAACTGGTTATTATTGGGTTACACTTCAAAAGGATGCAATCAACTATACAAGGCAATGTGACAGGTGTTAAAGAATGGGCTAGCCAACAAGAATAGATGGAATGCCTCTTAATCCTCAGATGGTATTAGCACTATTTGACAAATGGTGAATGGACTTCATTGGTCCAATTGATCCTCCATCTAATGGGAAATCCTATATTCTTGTGTGCACTAATTACCTAACAAAATGGGTTGAAGTTAAGGCTATGGAGCATGCTCATGATGAAAAAGTTGCTGAATTTCTATATGAAGAGATCTTTACTCGCTATGGTTTACCCAAAGAGCTAGTCACTGACCAAGGTGCGCAATTCACCTCTAATATGATGTTAGAGTTGATGAAATAGTATAACATCAGGCATCAAAAATCCATTCCTTACTATCCTCAAGCAAATGGACAAGCAGAGGTCACAAACCATGAGCTAGAGAACATCTTAACAAAAATAGCCCATTTGCACCGAAGGGATTGGACTAGCAGATTACAAGAAGCTGTTTGGGCTTACAGAACAACCTAGAAGACTATTATAGGATTCACACCATTTGAGCTTTAATATGGTAAGGTAGCAATGCTTCCAATTGAATTTGAACATAAAACTCTAAGGACAACATTAGCATTAGATATTGAACTTCCTGTAGCACAAAGAGAACATCTTTTACATCTTAATTCTCTAGATGAGATGAGAAAAGCTACTTTGGAATAGACTAAACTGATACAGAAATAAAGGAAATAATGGCATGATTCTCATATTATCAGTAAAAAATTTCAAGTTGGTGACTGGACACTACTATATGATTCTAGATTTAAAGATATGCTAGGAAAGCTGCAGGCAAGATGGCTGGGACCATATGAAATTAGTCATGTCTTTGATAATGGAGTTGTTCAACTAACTACCATTAATCTGGTACCTTTCAAACTATTAGTCGATGGTCACTAATTGAAATTGTACAAATGACCCCTAACAAAATTAGACTTCCTACAACAGTTTCAACAACCAAATTCAAAAACAAATCAAGTAACTCTTCTTTCAGCCGAAGGTGTCAACCTTTTGACTGCCACCCTTTGACATTAGTTCCTTTGTTCATGCTCATAATAAACACTTTATGTTCACATAAAGTTCACTTTTCTATTCACTTTTTCTTTCCATCTCATCTCTCTACCTTCCACCTATCCACCTCATCTCATTTCTTTATCTTCCATCCATCCACTTTCCATGTCATCAATTTTTCATGCTTTCAATAAACCCCACAAGATGCTGATGGATGCTACTAATCCTGATATCACTTCCACCAACTTTTTGGTATGTCTGATAATTAGAATGATAGGTATAACATTTTCAAATTATCATTCACTTATAGTCCGTAGATTTCTTTCATTATATTTAATACTACATAATTTATATGATGGCTAAGTTATGCTAGTCCCTTACCCGTACTAGGTCTGACAAGTGTGGACACTTGTCCAAATTTAGTAGGGGGTAGGGAAGGTCACTAATATCCAATGGCATTTCTATTTATCTATAAATATGTTTTCCAAATCTTCACATTTCCTTCATTAATGAAAATTAATTGTCATAAGTACACAAGTGAGCTGTCGTACTCTCTATTTTTGAATTATTTTTTGTATCAAGTTGTGATATGACTTATGTTTAAATTTTTTTGTGATCTGAACCCCATTTTCAGATGATTCTCACACATATTCATGATTTTACTTCATTAAAAATCATATTATTTGTTGGGATTAAAGATAGAGTAACTGAGAGTGGGGGTGAATCAGTTACCAACAAAAATTATCCATAGATCCCTTAGATGTCTTAAAGATCTAGTTACTGTTGATACTCAATAAACAAATGTTGTAACTCAGTAAATTAAACTATTACTTATCTTCAAGCATTCATGCATGTAACTAAAAACAAAAATGAACACAAGAGACACCAGATTTAACGTGGAAACCCAATATGGGAAAAACCACCAAGTAACTAGTCACCAATTTTTCACTCTTCTAAAGTGAGCCTTGTTAGGAGCCAACCCTGTTAAAGGTTACAATACACACTGTTAGGTGTGACCCTGTTAGAGGATTTCATCACCCTGTTAGGAGTGGCCTTGTTAGAGGTCTTTAGAACAATTCAACTAAACTGTCACCTTGTTAGAGGATTTACAAAATGGCTATTAAACCAACTCTATTAAGAGATTTGAAATCACTGCTACAATGGTTAGAAAGCAACAATGAATTGACTTGAACAAGATGCAACTGGATTTACTGGCTACAAGTCTCTGTTCAGCATCATTAGATCCTCCTTGATCAAATATAGCTTTGCTACTCCTCAATGATCTCTGATCATCCTTCAAATTCACTTCCACAATAATTAGGCCTCATATCACATTAATTTCACACACACTTCCACTTCCACTTAGAATTTGCAACTTGACCTCTTAATTATACCATTTAGATTCTCAAGTCAGCCCATTTATATGTTACATTTACCAATAAACCATACACCAGTTGGCTACAAATATTACTCTAAACAAATAAAAATTATTTCATAAAACAATGAAATCCTTTACTGGCCAACCCTGCTCGATAAATATTGCTTCTAGAAATTTCCTAAGTTAACCTTCTTGACTTGGTTAACATTGCAATATCCTTAAAATCCTTTGGCTACCGAGTTTAATTAGTAAGAACTATTTCTGCTACATTTCCTTTGATGACCGAGTGAGCTCGGTAAGAATTGTTTCTGCCACGTTTCCTTTGATGACCGAGTGAGCTTAGTAAGAACTGTTTCTGCCACATTTCCTTTGATGACTGAGTGAGCTCGGTAAGAAATGATGATGTTGCTTCTGGATTCGATTGTGTAAGTTTTTTTATCATCAACATTTCGGATCACACTCTGTGATCCATCATCAGGATGAGAGAAGGAAGTAAAAAAGTATGCAGACTAGCCAAGCCCAGCAGAATAAAAAGAAAGAAGAGAGGGGGAGGAGCACACAACACGAGGCAGAGACAGAAAGAAATGAAGAGAAAGAAATTTTTTTAAAAAGTGGGGGGACAAGAGAAGAAAAAACAACAAGATAGAAGAAACAAAAGAAAGAGGGAAGAGTAGAGAAATAACTCTTTAATTTATGAATCTATAGCAATAATTTTTAAGAGAGAATTAAAAGATTAAAAATATTAAAAAATAAACATAAATAATTGAAAAATAAAATAAATCAATCTAAAAATAAAAATAAAAATAATTGATTTATTTTATTTTTCAATTATTTATGTTTATTTTTTAATATTTTTAATCTTTTAATTCTCTCTTAAAAATTATTGCTATAGATTCATAAATTAAAGAGTTATTTCTCTACTCTTCCCTCTTTCTTTTGTTTCTTCTATCTTGTTGTTTTTTCTTCTCTTGTCCCCCCACTTTTTAAAAAAATTTCTTTCTCTTCATTTCTTTCTATCTCTGCCTCGTGTTGTGTGCTCCTCCCCCTCTCTTCTTTCTTTTTATTCTGCTGGGCTTGGCTAGTCTGCATACTTTTTTACTTCCTTCTCTCATCCTGATGATGGATCACAGAGTGTGATCCGAAACGTTGATGATAAAAAAACTTACACAATTGAATCCAGAAGCAACATCATCATTAACAATGGATTGTGGAAACTTGATATTATTAATCGGTAAGAAATGTTTACTCGATAGATACTACAAGTTTTCTTTACTAACCTTCTTGGTTTGGTAGATTCTATCCTTTTGCCTCGTTGACCATTTGAGCTCGGTAGACTCTATCCTTTGCCTTGTTGACCTTTTGAGCTTGGTAGACACTGTCCTTTGCCTTGCTGACCTTCTAAGCTCGGTAGACACTGTCCTTTGCCTTGCTAACCTTCTAAGCTCGATAGACTCTATTTGATGACTAATATGACATTTGTGTGACATCAAAGACAACACACAACTGAAAAATTGTATCTAACAATTATTACACATAACAATTTGTTGTGACATCAATTGCTTGGTTTAAACAAAGAAGTGTGAGTTAAAGTCTGCAAAATAATGAAGCGGTTTGAAGCTTGAATTCAAAAAGGGAAAAATAGAGTAAATAGAGGAAGTGCTAAGAGAATGGGTGGACAGTTGCAGAGGAGAGAACTAGTGGAATACACTGTATTACTCTAGGATGTAGAAGCTGTAAGAAGGTTTAATGCATGTGGATGGTTAGGGTATTTTCTAAGTTTGACTGCATTTGATGAGGAGGCAACCACATAATTTACAAGGACATTTGGTGAGGGTGAAGCTTTCATTTTGGGTTTAAAGGTGATTGCAACATAGGAACGCATTGCTGAAGTGACTGGGATGCCTGCAGTTGGAGAACATTACCCCAACACACATGATGCAAGGTTAGCAAGAGCTCAATTTACTAGACCAGCTGATCCTCAAATGGACATTACAAAGCAAGGTTGTAAGAGAATCTCATTGCTGCCACCATATAATGAATTAGCCATGCACATAATCAGGTATTTTACATGCGAAGGTAGATTCTCATTCTTGCATGCACACCATTTCAAATTACTTAGTTTTGTAAGGCATAATCTTGCAGTAAATATTCCAAATTTTCTATATAATATGCTTTGTATTAGTGCGGAAGAGAATTAGAAAGGAAAAGATAATTCCATTACTCATCATGCTTTAATCAAGTTACTGATAGAGAGGTCACTTAGGGATGTGTCTCCCATGAAATGGGATGAATTTGTGCAAGCCAAAACTCTGCAACCCCAAATTGCCCCTAGTGAGGAAAATGTCCCTACCAATGAGCCTACTAAACAAAATACCCAAGAGGTTGAAGCCAAAAAGACCCAAGAAAATGTGCAAGAAACTATCTCAGCTCAAGAAAATGCACCTTCACCTGTGCAAGAGACCCCAAAACCTACTTCTAGCAAATTCCTTGACTGATTCCTTTAGTGACTATGGAATGAGGTCCCCAACCTTTCTTCATGGTTGACCTTGAATAGTTCTGATAGATCTTCTTGAGGTCATCCCAGGAAGCTTGATACACATCACTGCTAGCCATAAGGTTCAATGCTTCTAGATAGTCATCATTCACACCTCTCAAAAAGACTAGCTTTTGTAATCCTCAGAAAACACATGCTGAGGGTTCT
Source organism: Cupressus sempervirens (assembly GCA_028749045.1). NCBI lineage: Eukaryota > Viridiplantae > Streptophyta > Pinopsida > Cupressales > Cupressaceae > Cupressus > Cupressus sempervirens. Next base: position 88,064,754 of record CM053791.1, on the reverse strand, counting down.
TCTGTAGTGTATATAAAAAATGAGAAACATAGTCTTCCAATGTTTCTTCCTCCTTTTGGGATATCTTGAAGACATCATCTCCTCTTGAACTAGATGTTTTGCAATACTCTTTGTACTTATCCAGAAATAGTGTTTGCATCTCATCCCAACTTCCTACTGCATTGGCTCCTAAGCCCATGAACCATCAATGTTGCTGGAAACAATTTAAGCTTATGGGAAAAAGTGTTGTAGTCAAATTCGAACAAGAAAGTATCAAGGTCTTTAGTTGCAAGGCCATAGAACTTTGGAAGGGCAGCTGCAGGTATATTCTTGAGATTATTAGTAGTTACAAGGCTTGGAAGAGGAAATGGGAAAATAGGTTGTGCCATGATTGGAGGTATTAGATTATGGGGTTGGTGCTGAAAAGGGACATTGGGTACTGGATGATTAATAACTAGTGGATTCAGAGCACCGTTATCAAGAAAACTGGCCAATACTTCAGTGAAAGGTTGAAGACCACTTGTATCTATTGGTTTAGCTCTTGATAATGATGCTGTGGGAAAAATAGGGCTTGCATCTTCAAAATGTAACTCAAATTCTTCTTCTTCAATTTCTTCATTCAAATTAACAGACTCTTGTGGAAGAAATCTACCATATTAATCTCGTCGTCTACCATATGCATTAGTACAACTCCCATGGAAAACCCACTTGCATCTATCTCAATTTTGAATGGTTGATGTAAATCAGGTAGAGCCAGAATTGGTAGAGTACTCAACTTTTCCTTCAAAGTGTCAAAAGCCTTCTATTGTGGACCTTCCCACTGAAAAGTTGCCTTCGTATTGGTTAATGCATGTAGTGGTGATGCAATGTAAGAGAAGTTTGCAATGAACTTCCTCTAGTATTGAAGTACACCTAAGAAGCTCCTGACTTCAATAAATGTATTTGGATTATGCCATTTTACAATGCATTCAACCTTTGTAGGGTCTACTTTCAATTGACCATCCCCTACGACTTAGCCTCAGTACACTAATGATGTCTTAGCAAATTTGCATTTAGACATCTTTACATAAAGTTTTTCTTTTCTCAATACATCCAAGACTCTTTTTACATGAGTTACATGATCATCCTAAGACTTACTGAATACAAGGATATCAACTAAATAAACTATGAAAAAATCATCAATAAAGGGATGAAAGACATCATTCATGATTCTCATAAATGTAGCTGGTGCATTACAAAGCCCAAAAGGCATGACCAACCACTCAAATGGTCCCTTTTTTGTCTTGAAATTAGTTTTCTAGATATCATTATCTACAATTTGAATTTGATGATATCCACTATGCAAGTCTAACTTAGTGAAATAAATTGCATATTTCAATTGATCAAGTAAATCATCTATTCTAGGAAGAGGATACCTGTTCTTTATCGTTATCTTGTTTAGAGCCCTATAGTTGATGCATATTCTCCAAGTCCCATATTTCTTTGGAACCAACACATTAGGAGAACCACAAGGAGAAGTACTTGGATGAATAACTCCTTTCTCAACTAGCTCCTAAACCTTCTTTTTAATTTCTTCATTTTGCAAAATTGATAAATGATGCATGCTGATATTAGGAAGTGGCATGTCCTGTTGTAATTGAATTTCATGTTAAATCTCTCTTAGGAGGTAACCATTTCAGTTCCTGAAACAAGTCATCATAAGAGGAAACAATCTTTGACCATTTCAGACTTACATTTAGGATCACATCCCTTGAATGCCTCAGAGGTTTTATCTTCTTTGGATTTTACAAGCATTAATACAAAGTTCTTGCTAGAATTGACTAACCTTTTCATCTGACCAACATTAACTAGTGCAAGATTACTCTTTATCTTATGTGCTCGTATAATGTATTCAACCTTATCTTTGAAAATATGATATTTTTTCTCCCCCTTATAAAAGATAGCTTGCCAATCATACAAGTATGGACTCCCAAGCACATCAACTTCTACCTCATCTACAAAGTTTGTAGTGATAGAAAATCTCAATTTACATTGCTTAGTTACTTGTAACTGTTCATCATTGCAAACCCATCCAAGAGGATATGGTTTTGAATGAGTTGTTATAGTCAAGTTAAGCTTTTTAACAAATTCTTCAGATATGAAATTAACTTGAGAACCCATATCAAACAAAGTATCAACCTTAGTATGTTTGATAACAACCCGAATATGAAAGAATTCATTCCTTTGCTTATCATTCTTAGGAGAAGATTCTTTACTTGTACTTGCACTTATATTTGAAGAACTTGTAGTTGATGAAAGAGATATACCTTTTCCTTTACCTTGGATCTTGGTAGCAACAATATTTGTCTCATCTCTAGAGTTAGATCCAAGATCTTATTGAATTACAACAATAGTCTTTTGTTTGCCTTTGTCTCCACCATATCGCTTTGGCCTCTTTTCCAGATGTAGCTTTCAGCATTTAGAATCATCATGCCCTTCTTTCTTGCAATGTAAGCATGTGGGTTTTTCACCCTCTTTCTTTATTGTAGCTTTAGATTTACCTCCAAATTTAGATGGCTTATTTTCAAATCTATCAATGAAAGTACCCTTACCCCTTGACTCTAAGTGTGTTGCTTGTACACTTGCTTCATCCAAGTTACATGGATTTAAAACCAAAATAGAATTTCTAAGGTAAGAATGAAGACCACCTATGTACTTGAGTAAAGTATCTTGGGTGTACAATGGAACATTTAATGAAATAGCCTTTTAAAAAAATTCATGGGTGTACTCCTGGACAATTTGACCTTTCCCTTGCCTAAAATGTTGCTATTTCATCATTAACTGTTGCATATGGTCCAGGGGGTAGAATTGCTTCTTTAAAGCACTAACAAATTCTGACCAAGACAATTTGAACTTACCATGCTACGAGGTTTCATCTTGAGTCCTACTCTCCCACCAAGTTAAAGCTACACCACCTAACTAAAGAGTGGCTAACTGAATTCTATCAACATCATCTACAAGGTTTTGAACTCTACAATAAACTTCTACTTGCTAAATCCAGTCATCTAATTTCTCGTCATTTAACTCCCCACAATACTTTGGTAAGTTAAACTTTACATCCAACTTGATTCAAGGCTTATGTCCACCCTTAAAAATTGTAGAAGATTTAGAATGGGTAGAAGAAGGAGAAGAGGGGGAAGAAGGAGAAGAGGGAGAACGAGGATCACGATCATATCTTTTCTTTTTTCCTTTGTCCTTCCAAGCTACACATCTTCGTATCTTTTCTTCTCTTTCCTGTACCAAAACTTCTACCATTGTTTTCAAATTCTAAAGAGGCTTCTAGACACTCTTATCTTGAAAAGCTTGTCCACCACCTTCATCTTCCATTTTTGATGATGATTTAGTCCTTCATTTTCAATCTTAGGATTGTATTCCTTGAGCTTTCCTTTGCCTTTCTTGATCTTGGATCTTGTTAGCATTCAAATCTACAATACTAGTCACACAAGAGCTCTGATACCAATTTTGATCTGATTGGAATCTAGGACTATTATAGAGGAATGCTTTACATAATTACATAAAGTTCATTCAAAGCATTATTTAGAAAATTTACATAAATTAAATTCTTAAATGAATAAAGTATAATAAGGTAATGATTGAAAGAAAGAGAGAAGAGAGATAAAAGACAGAACACAATTGAAAATGGAGTTTGTCCGTGGATCAGACAATGTCTTCAGGTCCTGCTCCAATAGAGGGACCAATTTAAAAATCAATTACAAGTGTTCAAGATCTTCCCTTCAAGCATAATGGAAACATTCTTCTCTAATGTGTAGTAATAATCATAAAGTCTTCAAGATCATAGTCTCCTTCTCATCACCTGGATGCCTTTTCAAAGCCTACTACCCCCATTTTATTCATCAAATTTAGCCAAAAATGGGTTAAAACAAATAACCAACATAATCCCCTAATTTTAAATATATATCTTCAAACTTTTTCTTTTACCATTATTTTGTTTTGGATTTTATTCTATTATGAGGTGTTTGTTTTAACAAAACAACCTTATTTAAATAAGGTTGGGTGGATTTGTTATGGATACATACCATTTCTTCCTCTTATGTTAAATATACCATAAATAGCCCATTGGTTAGCCTTACTTTTAGGAGGGCAATGGTTGGGATTTCAAATCCTCTTATCTAATTTCTTTAATTGATGTCATGTCCATGTCATCAGACTCCACACTTGAAATTCAAACTATCATAACTTTCACATTTGATCTCTGTTTTTGACAAAATGAACGTTGTTGGAAAGCTTTCGACGAGCTCTTTTATTTGAAATCTATTGTTGACCACTTTTTAGATGATTATTTTTTTACCTTTTTATGGCCTCTATTTCTAGTTTGACCAAACTTTGATTGGTGATAACCTTAGCATCTAAACTCCAATTTTTCCTGTTTAAGTTGTGTTGGAGTCAAAATTGTGAACACTTTGTAATGATGTTGATTCTTGGAGCATTGGGGACATTTCATTTTTCATTGATTTTATCCCCTAGATCACTAAGTGTTGAATCTTTTCCACATTTTTATGTTATATCCTTATGAAGATTCCAAGTTGCGAACTTGTGACAGCTCTTCATTGCTTGGTCATAGGCAATTAGCACTTCACCATTAGGAAAGTTGCGAATGTGCAAAACAATTATCTTCATAGTCAGCACAACTTTGCAAGTAGCTAAAGGCTTAAGGATATGAAGGTTGTGATCAAACCACAACAGTCAATTTCAATATTTTTCACAAGATCGCAAGGAGTTCAACTTAACTCAAAGTTGGGATGGAGAAGTCATGAATCCTTTGGTCGCAGCGTCACAAGGGTTAGTTTTGAAGGAATTATTCATTGAATGAAAGCGAACAAGATTGGATTGATGCACTCCATCAAATTTTTTTAGAGATTTAAGTCATGATTGTACAAAAAGTCAATAGGCTTAGTCAAATCCAATGCTTTCACAAGGTCACACATGATTAAGGACTAACCAAAGTTAATATTGCAAAATGGCTAAAGAGTCTTGTATGCATGTTTGTAGAGTTAAGTGTCAAACCCTAGTTGTAGGATGTGAGTAGGCCATAGGTGGACACATGTCATGGAAAGCTTGATCCTTTCCAGTTCTCTTAGTTGCATCATTGTAGGGATAGAAATAGTTCATTGAATGAGGGCTAACCAATTCAACCAATATGCACTCCATTAAAGATCCTCAGAGTTTCAAGTCACGATAGTGTGAAAGGTAAATAGGATCTTTCAATTCAATTCATTACATCATCATGGATGGTTAAGCTTAACTCAAAGTCAAGGCAACAAAGTGTGACCTTCTTGTTCCTAGTGTTGCTAGGAGTTAATGCTAAAATTTGGTTATAGTGGCAACGTCAGGATCTCTCCTTTTTTTGCACAATTGCAAGAGGTTATGGACTGACCATGATTTAGGATATGAAGCAAAAATTCCATGTTGTGCACATGTTCACAAGGTTAAATTTTGATCTATGGGTTAAGGCTATGAGATGGTGAAAGATTTTAGTTGCATCATTGCATGGTTAAATTGCTAACCTATGGTCATAGTAGAAAAGCTATGAAAACTTATAGATCACATAGTTGCAGGGTTAAACATCAAAGTTAAAAGTTAAGTCACAACTATGCAATGACAATCAATTTGATGGTTTTTCTCATTTGTAGTTGTTAGTGGAAATGATCAGTAGACAGTTGTGACTATTGGAAAGGTATGCTAGTAGTTAGGTTCTCATGATCGCAGGGTCACTGGCATTTGATGCCAACCTTAGTTCCAAACTGTGATAGGGCAACTAGGGCAAAGAACTATTGTTCATAGGGTTAGAAGGGTTAAGAGGTCAAGGTGAAAGCAAGTTATGATGAGGTGATATGGTCAAAGATAGAGGTCTCACAATATCGTAGGCAAAATAAATGTTAAAACCTTAGTTGTTGTGAAGGTACAAAGAGGGTAATTTTATGATGTCATAGGGTCACAACAGTTAAGAGGATAATGGATAGATAAGTTACGATGTAGTGATCAAGCATGCCATGAAGGGAAATTGTGGTTTCACAAAGTCAAACAATTAAATTGGAAAGTAGTTTGTGAAGCTATGATCATAGGTAGTCAATGGGTCAACATAAAGATAACAGTTGGATGAGATGGTAGGATACTTCAAGGGCATTGGGCCACATGGAAAGTTCAAATGGTTGAATCCTTCTAACTTGGTGACATGGGTGACTTGGCATGTCGAGAAGCAAAGAAGCAACTCTTTAATGACAAATTAGATCCTTTTAATTGATTGCAACCACTTTGAGTGTTCTCCATGCTTATTCAATGTAGTTCCATTCCTCTCATGGCCTAGTTCATTCATCTACCCAATCAGTATAGTAATTGCAATCATTTCTATCTCTTCTAGGCTAGATTTGCACAAAAAGATTGGATTTCCTGCATGGGAATGTGCACCTAATCATGATTTCTTCTAATCAACAGTTATTGATCTCTTCTATAATCTCACTTTACTTGGTTAGAGTTTGAACTCAATGTAATATTAGAGTTATTCCTAAACTCTATAAAAGGTAGTTGTAAATATTTGTAAAGGGTTCTTCTCTACCTGTATGTTGCAACAACATTATGCTCTACAACTTTTCCTTTCATTAATGAAATAGCCCCCTTCTTTACCTCTTCTTGATAATTACTATTTGTGCATTTTTTTTGCCTTGTTTTGAATGTTTCTTTCTATTTTCTAAAGTTTGTATGTTGTGTTCAAACTATTGATGATTATTGTATTGTAAATATGTCTTTCCCTTCAGCATTTGATTAGTTCAAAATTTGCATGTCAATTCTTGGAGAGTAAAATAGAGTCAAGACTAGTGTATCTAAACTTTTCATTGATGTGTTGTGTATCCTAGAGCAAAGTTAACACCATCTCAATTAGGTGCATCACCCCCTTTAGATTAGGTTTGATAGTTTGCTTTCTCACATCTCTTTCTCCCTTTTCCTTCAAAGAGTAGTTAGGTGCACCTTGATTGTAAGGAAGCCGACCTTCTCCAAAGATTCGACCTCAGAGCACAAGTCCCACACTTGGAGGTCATTTTCATGTTACACAAGGTCGCTTGAGGGTCATACATCAAGCAAGGGTGTAGACTTCTATGTCAATAGTCTCCTTATTACCTCTTGCAAAAAGGCAATATAAATGTTGAAAAATAGTGAAGAATAGCTCGAATGTTCCTTATAGAAATTTCATTCACATTACATCATTTTTTCTTCATGTGAATGGTATAGATTTCAATGACATTAGAAAGATGTAAAGACAATTTCTACCACAAACTTCCACATGAGAAAAATAAAAAAAAACTCAAAAAGTTGAAACAACATAGTCATAAGTAGTCAATCAGAAATGTATTCCTTTTTCAAGAAAAGACAATTACATTATGTTGACCAAAATGATTATAGTACATGATACACCATTAAGTAAAAATTAAATAACTACGTCAAAACTTATTGCACCATACATCATGATATGAAAATAATACATCAGATGCATGATCCATAGGCTAAATGAATCTAGATATTTTAATATGTCATCAAACTATCCATTGTTCTTATGCATGATCATGTCTCCTAATCCATTAGACACATATACATCTAAAAACCTTGAGATGGGAGTGTGGTCTAGGTTCTTTTTCTGCTCAACCATAGATTGATTATCTCCCTTGTGGTTGAACCTGAAATGAAGAGCACACCAACCCTACGAGAAACCTAACAATTTAACACTAGTGGATCAAAAGGAATCTATTTCATGTTGTGAACCTATCTACTTTCCTCATATGTCTAAGAAAAATAAACATATATATGGTAAAGAGAAAGTAAAAAATAAAAAACACATTTAATAGACATGTGTTTCCATAGCTTAGGCCTAAGAAATTCAATACCAAACTTCTATTGGCAAGTAGATAAAAAAGAAAACATCTACCCTTCTTTTTTTACCCTTATTCAACACCCTTTTCCAAAAATATATTTTTACATAGTCAAATAAATGGAAAGAAAAATTATCAAATTATTAAATAAATAATTTGATAATGTTTCTCTTCCACGTGCAAAGTTATTTTTATTATAGTGTGAGAATAAAATTAATTTGAATTTATTTTGTGATTAAAAATATGGCAGGTTTTTTGGAATAACCTTATCAATCCACCATTATTATATTCCAGAGCAAATACATGTTGGAATTCTTTAGAATAACTGGGGGGGGGCTGTTGAATCAGTTATCCAAGGTGCAAATGTACAAATAAAACTTTTTAGCACTAATCAAATCCATACCCTTAAAACCTCAACATGCATGCATCCATTAGATCAGACAATACTTAAACTTTGTAGGTTACTATTCTAGGTCAAAACAACTTTGCAGAAATGTAAACATGAAATACCATAAGATATTTCACCCAATTTGACACATGGATTTTATGTGAAAACCTAATTTGGGAAAAAATGCCAATAACATGCTATTAATTCTCACTCTTTTGAAGTGATGCTCTGTGAAAGGACAACCCTGTTAAAGATTACAATACACACTATTAAATGTGACCTAGTTAAAATATTTGAATCACCCTATTAAAAGTGAGCCTTGTTAGAGGACTTCAGACCATTCCATTAGAATGTCACTCAGTTAAAGGATTTATAAATGACTATTACGTTAACCTTAATCTAAAGGATTTTATCTACACAAGTACAATTATTAGAAAGTAACAATAGGACTTGATTTGATAAAAACTTACAACTCAATTGCATACTACATATCTTTGTTTTAGTCCTCCATTGTACTTGGCATTCATACTCTTTAGCTTTGATAGCTTGTTCCCCCTTCAAGCATTCATCCCCTTAAGCTTTCTTGCTTTGTATGGCAATTGCAGTCTCTTATGTTCGACCATTGAATGAAGCAATACCCTAGACTCCTTGTCTTCCTTAGGTTCTTTCACATGAAAACCTTTTCTTCTAACCATCTCTATAAAAAGAGAATTTAAATCTTTTGTTGCTTAACCACAATCATCCATTTTAGGATTAGGTAGGATTAGGTAGGATTGAACAAATCTACCCACTTTTCCATTCGGTTCCTCTAGAAACTTCCTCTACAATCTTCCTTGAATTCACCTCAAAATGATTTACCTTGAATTTTATGCCACCAACTCATCATAGTTATCTTCCACATGCTTCACATAATTCAAGAAATCAAAATAGTTACCTTAGATTCGTCAAATCTTTTATTTAACACTGTTTGTTATCACTCAACATCTATATTGTTCTGTCACTCGACCAACACTAGTTCACTCAGAAAACACTAAAGTTTACCAATGCTCGACACCAACTAAAATTTACTCAACATATACTAACATTCACTTGACTTTCATTATTTTTCTTCTTTGCTCAGTACCTCTTGATTTTCACTCGGCTTCTACTAATTTCTGCTCAGCTTACATTGACTATTCGAAAAGGCTTGGCAAAGACTTTTCTTACTTGATTTGAACTTCTAGTCCTAACTTGAGTAATCTTTCATTTTAGACTTTAAGTAGATAAACAATACACTATAGTATCAATGTCTTACTTGGTCTTAGTGTTTCTTTTACATACCAAATAACTCAAGCTTTCTCTAGGTGCTATTGTTTTGTCCTCTTTTCAAATCCTCTTCATCATTCAAGTAAAAAAAGGCTTTCAGACCAATTTTTTTTAATCTCACTAGTAGGTAGTAGGTTTGAAATCATTAACAAAATAAAATTATTCCATTACAAGTTCTTCACTTCAAAACAATCTCATATCAACAATCTCTTATTTGGCATTGATGACAAACCAATACCAACAACAATACCAAAAAGAAAATAATATCTTTGAAATTTCTCCCTCTATCAGTATATGTCCTTCCTCTATATCTAGTAATGTGAGCTTTGTCAATCTCCTTCAATTTATCTCTCTTATATCTCCCTTATCATATACCTTTTCTCTTTCTCTATCTCCCTCTTTGGAGTGTCTCTCACTCTTTCTAATAGTCAGGTACTTATCTTCCTCTTTCTCATATCTCCCTCTTTGACAAAAATGCCAAAGACTTGTCATCTCTATATGTATGTATATTCAATTCAAGTTCTCTCTCTATCACCTTGCATGTGACTTTAAGTCTTCTAATTTAGCTTCTTCATTACTTTAGACAGCTCCTAAAATAAGATCCACTATATCAAGTTGTAAGATACAACATTCAACTTAGTTGATATAGGGCACTAATCAAGCTCCTTAAGTAGCTTTGGATAGGGGTATCACCCCTAGTTTACCTCTAAGATATTCATGTGCATCCTTAGTTAAAGCTTTTGTGAATATATCAACTATCTGTTCTTTTGTATTCACATATTCCATCCTCATTTCTTTTTCTTGAACGAACTCCCTCAAGTAATGATACTTGATAGCAATGTGCTTAGTCTTTGTGTGCATCACAAGGTTCTTTGATATGTTTATTATCACAATAAAGTACCTTAGGTTTAGTGATTTCCTCCATCATACCTTTGAGTAGATGTTTGATCCATACCACATTTGTATAGTTTACTGCAGCAACCACATATTTAGCTTGAATAGTAGATTGAGATATACAATTTTGTTTCTTACTAGTCTAGGTGACTAATCTCTTTCCTAAGAAAAATGTTCCATTGCTTGTGCTCTTTCTATCATCAATGTTTCTATCCTAATCAACATCTCTATAGGCTCTTAAACCAAATTTGTCCTTTTTCTTGTAGTATAGACCATAGTCTTTTTTTCCTTTCAGATATCTCATAATTCTCTTAATAGCCATCAAATGATTCTCCTTAGGATTTGCATAAATATCTTGCAACAATCCTAATAGCTAATGCAATGTCAGGTATGCTATGTACTACATATTGTAACTTACCAATCATAGCCTTGTACAATGTTTGATTCACATTAGAAAAATCATCATTCTTTGGCAGTTTGTGTCCTATCACCATAGGAGTGCTAATTGGTTTTGAATCCTCTAAACCAAAAGTTTTCAATATTTCCTTCACATACTTAGATTGAGTGATGTATATACCATATTTCATCTGATATACTTACAAACCAACAAAGAACTTGATCTCTCCAAACATAGACATCTCAAATTCTTTCTTCATTTCATTTACAAATGCCTTACATAATGCATCTTAACCTCCAAATATGATATCATCAGCAAAAATTTCATCTAGTAAAATACATTTACCTCCTATCTTGAAGTATAGATTATTGTTATCATTAATCTTCTCAAAACCAATCTTCACAAGATAATTGTGAAGCCTTTCATACCATGCTCTTGGGGCTTGCTTTAAACCATATAAAAATTTGTGTAGTCTACATACCATGTTCTTGTTGTTTGGATCAAAAAATCCTTTAGGTTGTTCTATGTAAATCTTTTCTTCTAATATATCATTCACAAATGCTGACTTCACATCCATTTGATAAATTTTGAAACCTTTGTATGCAAAGTAAGCAAGCAGAGTTCTTACTCCTTCCAATCTTGCAACTGGGGCAAATGTTTCTCCATATTCAATTCCTTCTTCTTGTGCATACCCCTTGCAAACTAATATTACCTTATTTCTTGTGACTTCACCATTTTCATCTAACTTTTTTTTGTACACCCACTTGGTCCCAATCACATTCTTCTTCTTTGATCTAGGTACTAGAGTCCATGTCTTTTTCTTCTCAATCTTCTCAATCTCTTTTTTCATTGCTTTACTCCAATCTTTATTCTCTAAGGCATAATTTCACTATCTTAAGATCATGCATGCTCAAAAAACATGTATCATTTCTTAGCCTATTCCTTGTCATCGCAATAGCTTCTTTATCTCCAATAATTCATTTAGTAGGGTGATGTCTTTTGACATACTTTAACAATCTTGGTTCTACTCTTCATTCTTCAATAGGTCTATCAACTTTAAAATCACTATGTATTTATCTATTAGGTAGATCGACATTCCTTTCATGTACACTTATCTCAAAATTAGAATGTACATTGGCTTCTATCTGAAACTTGGCTCCTGAAGGCAACTCGATACCTAAACGCAACTCAACATTCATTGTATGTGACTCAACAATCACTAAAACTTGTTGTTGACTTAAAAATTGGTTTACAACAACTTTATTGGTGGAAATACCTTCATAAAAGTATATAAAATACTTGTACTCTTCATGTTCCTTCATAGGTTTAGCTTCATGTACCTCTATATATTCATCAAACTTCACATTTGCACTTTTCACAACTTTTTTAGTGTTAGTATTTTAACACTTAGAAGGTTTACTTCTTGTGGAATAGCCAAGGAATATACCTTCTCCACTTTTAGCATCAATTTTACCATTCCTGAAATCCTTAAGAATGTGGCACTTGCTTCCAAATGCTTTAAAATATTTTACATTGGGTGACTATCCATACCATAGTTCAAAAGATGTTGAATGAGTACCTTTCTTGACTTGTACACGGTTCAAGGTATAGACAACTATACTTACAAATTCTCTCTAGTATTTCAAAGCAACATTCTTCTCCATCATGAGTTTTTTGGCACAATCCATTACAGATCTATTCCTCCTTTCAACAATCCCATTTTGTGGAGGGGTCCTAGGTGCACAAGCTCATCTCTTAATTCCTCTATCATTATAGAATATCTCAAACTCATTTGATGTGAATTATTCACCTCTTTGAGATCTCAAACATTTCAAGCTTTTTCCTGTCTCCTTTTCAACTCTAGCTAAGTACCACTTAAACATTTGGAAAGCATCATATTTTTGTTTCAAAATCATATAAGTCATCATCCTAGAATAAGCATAAAAAATAGGATAATGTACTTGTCACCTTTGTAGCTTTGCACATCAATTGGTCCATAGAAATTAGTATAAACTAATTCTAGAATTTCTTTAGAGGTGTGAATTTTACTTTTAAAACTAGATTTTGTCATCTTTCCTAACTGACATTGTTTGCAAACCATATTGCCAGGTTTCTTTAGTTTAGGCAAACCTCTAACTCTTTTTATGTTACTGATATTCACTAAGTTATCAAAGTTAACATGACATAACCTCTTGTGCTATAGCCACACGTCAAAAAATTCTACAACAAGACAAGTTGCATCATTCATGTCAAGATAAAATAGATTACCTCTAGTTTGATCACCTTTTCTAATTAGTTTCCCATCAATTCCATAGATCTTTGCTATTTTGTTCTCAAACTCAACTTTGCAGCCTGAACTATTCAATTGTGACATACTCAACAAGTTATAGTTAAGTCCTTCTACATAATAAGCATTTCCACACATAATCTTTTCTGTCAGTCTGATTGATCCTTTTCCTTTTATCAAACATGGTGCATCATTACCAAATCTTACACTATTTTCATTGAAATAATCAAGGGTAATGAACTTACTTTTATCTCTAGTCATGTGATGTGAATACCCATTGTCAATGATCCATCTATCCCTCTTGTTTACATAAGACACTAGTGCAATTGCCTCATCCTCATTAGAATCATACTTCATTACAACATACACCACTTCATCATCATGGTTGTTGGATCCATCTTTGGTTTCCTCTTTAGCAATGTAGCAAGACTTATTTTCTCTATCTTTATTGTGTGCTAGAAAATGTGACCTGCAAGAAGCATGGGTTAACAAACAAACACTAGCTTAAAAGCTTTCAAGTGCATCAAAGATTCATCCAAATGAAAAGAACAAATATTAACTAATGCTTGCCTGGGTTTTGCAACCCTAAGCAACCAACAAATCCAACCTTCCAGCCACTTCTATAGCTCAAAAAAGGCACCCATGAGAGGCTTGTTGGTGTGTTAAGATGGAGGGATGTTTGATGTGCTCTCCCAAACACAACAATAAATGAATCTCTTGAGTGAGTGAGTGCAAGTGTGTATGCAAGTAAGATATGAATCTAGACTAAATGAGATGAAGAACACCTCAAGAAATGGCTATGGAGAGAGCCATTTTTGAAGGCATTCAAGGATGACGATGATATGTAATGAAAGAACTAACTAGATATGCAAACTATGTTAAAAATGCAAGCTAAAATGAAGCTACAAATGCATGTAGAAACTAGATTAACAATGCATGATGTAAACTAAATCAGCTACCAAATTGTTAGTATGAACCTACAAAATCACTATGAGACTCTACCAATGCAAGCTCAAACTACCATGAAAGCTCAAACTATGAATGCAAACTCAAATCTCAAACCAACATGATAACAATGCAATAGAAATGAGATGCAAATGTTTGAGACAAGCACTCTATTTATAGGCTTGAGGGAGGGCTTGGTGAGGTGGCATCCAAGTAAGTGCCACATAAGGTGGTATGCAAGCCATGCAAATGGTCAAGAATTCAAAGTTTTCTCACACATGTGTGAGCAAACTTGAGAAGAAGAGTGGGAGACAAGAGTGTGTAGGAATGCCATCTCACACATGTGTGAGCACACTCTTAGGCTAATGAGGGGGATTAGGGAGATGATTAGGAATGATTAAGTGGGATTAGGCTTAAGAGGATGAAAATGATGGGTGTAAACTAGGCTCTAGGTTAGGTTTAAGACTAAATTAAATGAAATTTAATTTAATCATGGGTTTAGAGGAATTAATGGGATGTGAGGATTTAAATAAATAAAATTTATTTAAAAAGGGGGGAAAGATGGAGGATCATGTGTTAAATTAATTTAACACATTAAGGCTAGAAGTATTTAAATAAAATTTAAATACCTAGGAGAATGAACTCATTTAATTAATTAGCTTAATTAAATAAGTAGAGGAATGTGAACAATATAATTAATTAATTAATAATTAATTACAATGTCACGAGAAATATTAAAATTAATTAATATAGTGTTTCGGGACGATTTTAAGCATCTACATTTATAATCTTTGTTGTTCTGATCTCTTTTGCTTTTGTACTTGTCTCCACTTCCATTGTTGTTCTTCTCTGGACATCTAATAGCAATACGAACAACCTCATTACAATTAAAGCACATGATAGGTAGCTTACCTTTGAATTTTCCTTTCTCTCTATGAAATCTCCTCACCAACAATGCTTCAAGTTTTTCTACATCCTCCTCATCTGTATCACTATCACTAGAAACATATTTGCCCTTTTTCTTTTTCTCTTTAGGTTCCTTGAATGACAATTATTTGAAAGTAGATTCAACATTTTCAGTTTTGAAATTATCAAAATTAGAGAGTTCAAAGGTAATTATTCTACCCATCAAACCTTTAAGGGACATATTAATACCAAGTATACATCTCAGTTCTTGTATGGAAGAAACTCTACTAGAATAGATAGGTGGTAGTGTTCTTAGTACTTTTCTAATTATAGTCTCATCATCAATGATACCATTAGCTCCTCTAATAGCATTGACAACATCTTTTATTCTAGAGAAATATTAAATAGTGTTCTCACCTTCTTTCATTCTCATGCCATCAAACTTCCCTCTTAGACTTTCAGATTTGGCTTTCAAAACATTTGTATCTCCTCCATAAATTATGTGTATAGCATCCCACATCTTCTTTGAAGTGTCACAATCCTTGATGTCATTGAACTATGAATAACTTAGGGCAAAGGCAATCTCCAACATTGCTTGATTGTGTTCTTTCTTCCTTTTCATATCATCAACAATTAAGGCTCCAAAGGGATCAACAATGTATGGTAGATTGTGCATGGCCTCCAAGACCTCCTAGGTGTAGCTTCATCAAAATTTTCCATGTAGGAAAGTTTCTCTTTATTAAGCTTGGGTACCTCTCTTTTAGACATCTCTAATCTTTTGCTTTCATTACTTTCAAACTGATCCTCACAAGCACTAGGGCTCTGATACCAATTTTTGGGATTCTTTAGAATAACTTTGGGGGGGGGGGGGGTAAATCAACTATCCAAGGTTTAGATGTAAAAATAAAACTTTTTAGTAATAATCAGATCCATACCCATAAAACCTCAACATGCATGCATCCATTAGATCATACAATACTTAAAATTTGTAGGTTATTGTTTTAGGTCAAAATAACTTTGCAGAAATGTAAACATGAAATACCATAAGAACATTCACACAATTTGACATAAGGATTTTATGTGGAAACCCAATTTGGGAAAAACCAGTAGTAACATGCTACTAATTCTCACTCTTTTGAAGTGATGCCCCGTAAAAGGCCAACCTTGTTAAATGCAACCTGGTTAAAGGATTTCAATCACCCTATTAGGAGTGAGCTTTATTATAGGACTTTAGAACATTCCATTAGAATTTAACCCACTCAAAGGATTTACAAATGACTATTAGGTCAACCTTAATCCAAAGGATTTTATCCATACTGGTACAGTTATTAGAAAGAAACAGTAGGACTTGATCTGATAAAAACTTACAACTTAATTGCATATTATAGATCTTTGTTTCAATCCTTCATTCTATTTGGCATTCATACTCTTAAGCTCTAATAGCTTGTTCACCCTTCAAGCATTCATCCTCTTAAGCTTTCTTACTTTGTATGCCAACTACAGTCTCTTCTGTTTGGCCAATGAATGAGGCAATACCCTAGACTCCTTGTCTTCCTTAGGTTTTCATCTATGACAACTTTTTCTTCTAACCATCTATATCTATAAATAGAGAATTTAGATATTTTCTCACTTAACCACAATTGTCCATTTTAGGGTTAGGTAGGATTAGGTAGGATTCAATGAATCTACCTACTTTTCCATTTGGTTCCTCTAGAAACTTCCTCTACAATCTTCCTTGAATTTGCCTCAAAATAGTTTACCTTGAATTTTATGCCACCAACTCATCATAGTTATCTTCCACACACTTCACATGATTCAAGAAATCAAAATAGTCATCTCAAATTTTTCAAATGTTCAATTTAATATTGTTTGCTATCGCTCAACATCTATATTGTTCTGTCACTCGGCCAACACTAGTTCATTCAGCAAAAACTAAAGTTTACTAATGCTCAAAACCAACTAAACTTTACTGAACATATACTAAAATTCACCTGGTTTGCATTGTTTGTCTTTTTTGCTCGGCATCTCTTAATTTTCACTCGTCTTCTACTGATTTCTACTCAGCTTGCACTGACTGCTTGGCAAGGCTTGGCAAACACTTTTCTTAATTTATCTTCTTCTAGTCTTAACTTGAGCAATCTTTTATTTCAGATTTTAAGTAGATAAACAATACACTATAGTATCAATGTCTTACTTGGTCTTAGTACTTCTTTTACATACCAAATAACTCAACCTTTCTCTAGGTGCTATTGTTATCATCTCATATCAAATCCTCTTCATCAATCAACTAAATTATAGCTTTTAGACCAAAGAGCAATTGTCTCACAAATAGGTAGCAGGTTTGACATCATTGAAAAAATAATGATTGTTCCATTACAGGTTGGGTAAAACTAAATTTTGATGATGCCTCTAGAGAAAATACAAGCAAACTAGGATTAAGATGCATCATAGATTTTGAAATAAGCCTATGCCTTGATAAAAGAGAAAAAATATTAGGGGATATTTCAAATAACCTTGCAAAAATTGAAGCCCTAATAGAAGGTCTAAACATATGGAAGAATATGAGGATTTTGAAACTAACTATAGAAGGAGATTCAAAAATCATCTTAAATTTTATCAAAAAGGAAAACACACCTAATTGGAAACTACAATCTAAATTAGAATACACAATAACAATAGTGAGGTCATTTGAGGAGGTATTGATAAAACACATTTTTTGGGAAGGAAACAAAGAAGCTGATAAACTCGTTAACCTAGGAGCTGACAGGGAGGATAAATTGACCATGAATTCATCAGTATAGAATAAGGATTGATGTTAGTCTTAAAAATTAAGGATTAAAACAATTCCCCCAAACAAATTTTATAACATATCACCATATATTTTTAAGAATACTGCATTCTTTAAAATTCCCTTTAGAATGAATAGGATGAAACAACAACAATTCTTCTGTATAAAATATTCCTTTCCCTTAGACTTTATATTGAAATAATGATCATCCCATAAGATAAAAGATTTAAATTCCAAGACTACTTCTTACTAGAATATAATGAAAGTCCTCAAATAGACTTTAAATTAACAACTATTACATCTAAAATATGGTAATCATATATTTTATCCTAATGGTTATTAAGAATATATGTTTAAGATTCTTGGTTTGTAATGATATAAATTTTTGCTAACAATGATCTTGGCCAAGATGAGTCATGTTGTAGCATCCCTCAAATCGAGAAAAGGAGGAATCACAATCCATTAATTACAACATAGTGAAGCCTCATTAACAACTTGGACAAAATAGACCCTAATCACTAACAAGAAAAGTAAGGTGTGGACTGCTTTAGATAATCAAAAAGCTTTGAAGCAACAATAATGAAGGATAATGCAGAATATAAATGCAAACAATTTATTTAATGTATAAGTAGAAAAATCATAAAGGATGGCATACCCTCCTAAATCTTCTCAAAGAAAGGGAAGCACTAATGTAAGGGGGGTATGCCCTCCAAATCCCTTTGATAAGTATTAAAGACAATTGTAATATCTCATTTATAGGACATTAACGTCTTAGGCAACATTGGGGATTTTCTTCCCCATTTTTTCCCCTCAGTGTCTGCACTTTGAATGGGGAAAAAATATTTGTTAACATTTTAATATAATATAATATATAGGGCATTAGGGGAGAGGACCTAGTACTTGACCATGTTCCAATGCTTGTGATAGGAGTTGTTCATTTGATACCCACACCTAATTGTTTAATATCCATATTTATTATGTTTTAGATTACGGTAAAAGCAGGTTTTGAAGGGACCCCAAAACCCTTTAACAACTAGAGAAAAGATAAAACAATAAAACCACTAGGAAAGAAGTCCTGAAACCAACAACAAAATCAAGTTTTACAGGGACCTGAAACCACAAACATAGTCTGAAAAAAGAGAACCTAGGTTTTACAGGGACCTGTAACCACTAAAATAATTTAGACCAAAAACTAGTAAATAGGACCAAAAACCAGTACCAAGTACCACATCCAGAAAATAGGACCAGAACAAGGCAAAACTAGAGAACAAAAACCAACTTTTTTGACAATATTGTACCAATAATTTGACTTTAAAGTTGCTAGTATAATAATAATTACCCATAATTGAATGAAATGTACCCTTAGTTATAAAAAGAAACCAATGATGTGATTCCACATCAATTGTGCAAGTATGAGAACCCTTTTTGTATGACCATTGGTCTCACTTTTTATTTGGGTTATTTTGGATAGCTTGACAAAAAATATGTTGATGTGGCATCATAATTGATGATGTGGACTTGAAACCTTAGTCATAAGTAGAAAAGTTTCCAAATAATCTATTGTAAAAAATTGGGATTTTTTCAAAATTTCCACTTAAGATTTTGATAAGCACAAAGTTAGGGTGCTCAATTACTGAGTCCTCTCCCCTATGCCTTTTACCAATCATTTATTATTTTTTAAATTGTAGGTTTATAAAATTAAAAAGAAATCATAAATATTAAATTAAAAACATTAGATTTATCACTTTTATTGATGAATGTTTTACAACACATGTTTATTCAACTAATAGGGGAGAGGAACTAGTAGTTGAGCAGGGTCCTATAGTCCATCACCCTCTTGTGAACATATTATCTAGTCTTACCACATTTTTACTAAATATTGTCATCAATTAATCTACATGTAAATAAAAAAGAATCCAAATGTTGATTAAAAAAAAAGACCAATACTTGAATACGTGAGAACTTATAAATGTTATAGATAATAAAAAAATCATTAACAAGTGAAATAAATAACTTTTTGTCTCAAATAAAATAGCATAAATATCTATTATATGTGGTCACTTAAAATATAATATGCTCACTTAATAAAATAAGATTCTCACTTAAAAAAATATTAATATCTTAGTGTACAAATATTATTCTTTTGTGTACCACTATTGGGGTAACAATGTATATGCATACAGTAATTCATATTAACAATTTATCTTATCACAACTATAAAAGGCGAGTACTAATAAATACCTTGTATTTTCCTATGAAATGTGTGAGATTGTCAAATAGTTTTAATATTTAACTATCAGTCCCTTTGTGTTGGACATAAGTTGTATTTTATATAATAATATGTTATATTTATAACAACAAATAATGTTTTTTGCGTTGAAGTATTTGTCCTTTTGTGTTTGATATAAAATATATCTATAACAAGTATTTATGATTAGTATTAACTTTTTGGTCCATTTGAGTTACATATATGTTATGTTTCACATAGTTATAAAATATTCCATTAATAACAAATGATATTTTTAAATTCAATTACTAGAGATTTTTAAACATTTTAAAAACACATTTCACTAGGTGTGTTATTTTAATGAGTTGCATGATGAGTCACACCTTTAAAGCTTAGTTGCAAGTAGTTAAATGTCCATTTTACATTTCTAAAAAAAATAAAGGTCTTATGATATCCCATGCAATAGCTACATGTTGACGAAATTAGCCCTTGCGACTACTGGTCCCTCTCCCCTAGTAATAATTTTGAAAGAAATTTTATTTTAAACTCCATAATATCTAAAAAGAGAAACTTGATTTTTAAATTCTATGGCCCAAAATGGATAAGAAGTGATGTATGACCATGGAAAGCATCTTTTTTGTACATCTCTTTACCATTTTTATCTGTCGCTGCAATTTTTTTGAGTTGTCTTCTTTGTAATTTGTTTGCCTACATGTTTCATCATTGGTATGGTAGATGCCAAGATTTACGTGATTTTCATTTTTAACCCCATCAAAGTTACATTTTATAGGCCATCATTTCTTACTATTATTTTAATTATCCCTTTTCACAATTTCCACTCATAATTTTCAGCTGGCGCATGTGCTAAGTAGAACGAGATTTGGTCTTATAGAACACATGATTATAGGATATGGAAAAAAGGTTATTGTTGATAAATATCAATAAACTATGAGAATAAATGAAATTGGTAGTTATAAAGCCAATCATCTCCTATGATGTAAAAATGGGTATTGTACAATCTTTTTATATTTGACTATTAAAGTCCTTTCCCTGCCTACCTTGTGCAATTGAAAATCTAAGAAGTCACTTCATAATTTTTGTCATTAAGTCCATACACAATTTCTTCTTGATCTTGCTTTATCTTATTTACTAATTAATATGAACTCTTCAAAAACTTACATTCATTTTGGAACATGGGAGGAGACACTTTGTTCATAGAATTTGTCTCATATTATGATATCTCTCTATGAGACACTATAATGTGGAGTCAACTTCTAGCCATGATTTCAACCCTTTCAAGTGAATCTACAGGCTCAATAACATGCCTAAAGTATTGGCCAAGAGAAAACTATGATTTTATGTCAACTGATTACAAAATTTCAATTGAGGAGAAAATATTATAGTGATCAAGAAGAAAATTGTCTATAGAGAATCTGATTATGAATCCTATTAAGAATAAAACTATTAACAAATTACTTAGGATTAAGAAATAAAGCCCACCTAGTTAATGGAAAGGAGTAGGAAAAGCTTCTTGGACCCATGACAAAAGTTATAGGTAAGGGCCTAAAGAGCTAGAAATGGGAAAGAAACAAAGAAAATAAGTAAGATATACATGTGAGCCTATGTTAGAGGGTGATGATGAATACTGCTCATCTACTAGTAGCTCAAGTAGTGATACAAGGTCTTTAGTGCACATGTTCTTAGAAACAAAATTTTAATGACTTAAGCAATCTTAAGGGGTACTAATGTCCCTTTTGACACAGTAGGATCCCTCATGACCCCTTTTGATACATTAGAGCCAAAAAGTCTTTGGAAGTACTTATATTTGTCAATGGATGAGATACACCCATTAAATCTGCAATTATCTTTGATTTCTTACCTCAATTGACATCACTAGTTCTGAATCTTTCTCCCAACTAGACCTCCTTGTCCTTTTATAGTACCTACATGAAACATAAATTTGAAATTTGGTGATAAGCTCTATAGATCTTATAGGAGGGATATAACATATAAAACATTCTAGTTATCAAAAACCATATCAAACCCATCTTGATTAAAAAATGTTATTGTATCTTGACTTGATACCTTTGTCCATCTCTAGGTTAGTGTGTTATTGTTCTTTCTCTTTTCATTATGAAGAATAAATTGTGAATTGGGATTCAATGGTTATACAAAAGCTTCATGAGAAATCCAATACCCATTTAACATGCAACTCATAACTACATACTTAAACCCAAATACTTATATAGAGACTAGTTACAATAGAAACAAGCTCATGTATACAAGTGAAAAAATGATTGCACCATATGAATAATTAAGTGTACCACATAGGATAACGATGGTTGCATTTCCATGTCCTCTAAATCTAATGGTGGTGGCATATTGATAGGCTCTGATAATTGTTGAGATCATTGAGACTAAGAAGACCTAGTTAACATTATGTTAGAAATAGGAAATATTGGGGGGAGGGATCATTATTTCACAAAATTAGATATCTTTAATAACTTTATAACTTGCATAAGAAAGTAAACTAACTATGTTGAACTATAAACACAACCATAAATTAAAGTAACTCTTAACACCATATTTTGTTAACTAACCAAGGGAAAACTTCGATGAGGATGGTACCCACAAGATGATCCACTAATCAAAAGTATTGGGTTAAAGATATTAACCATGTTAGGAGTCTATTACATCCATATAGTGTCTTGGTCCTTGGTAGAGGACTTAGGCCTTGTTAGAATCCTCAAACCTATTAGGAGTTGTTATTACAATTAACAAATGTATACAATATGAGCCCACTGCCCAAACATGCAATATACAATGAAATTATTCAATACAAAAGATAAATACAAAAACCTCCACTGATATCTTCAATATTTGAAACTTTCCTTTCCTACTCTTCACATAACTTGATCTTCTCACTATTATGATTTTTCATCAAAATTTGCATCACAAAATATAGCATTACTTGCTTAAAAATTTGTATACAAGTTCACACAACTTCATATCTAAAATATTTTCCTTTATACCTTATTTCTTTAACTATTAGCCTTCATCTCTTTGCATGCTTGCCAAAATAAAAATTTGGATCTTTCCCACTTAGGGTTAACATATTGAATTTTATTCCCAATTAATTAAGTAATTATTTTCATAAACAAAACAATTTCTTAATATAAAATGCTCGATTACATATCTTTTTCTCTATTATGTTCGCTCAAAATTACCACTATACAACCAAAATATCCATTATCATACTATCTGTATACAATTGAACTCTTTCACACATCATCTTACATGTTGTACTACCTTCATGTAAATGTACACATGTTGATCTTCTCTTATTGAAGCTCACCAGCCATAACTATTCTTCTGCTGAAAAGAAAATTGAATGATACTTAGACAATGTTCTAAGTTAACATCCCAAAACTTTATCCTTAAGATCTCCTCACTTCATACTAACTATATGTTTCCATAAATGAGAAAATCATATTGAGTAACCTAGCCAAATTGCCAACAATTTCTTCATTTGGCATTGATAGCAACACATAGGAAAGTTGGCTAAGTCCCAAAAAGAAAATCTTCAAAATATGTAACATCAATTACATGGCAATTACAAAATTTGAAAAAATGTGGATCATCATTAACTATACCATTTTCCCTTAAATCTCCTAATTACAATATAACTCTTCATTTTATTATAATTATTCACTCTATTACAATTTTTTGCACTGCTCCCCCTTACATATATAGTACATACAATTTTCCTTAAAAAACCCCCCTTTGACATCAACGAAAAATGTGTCAAAAGCTATATACATGTCAAAATTTGTACTGATGCATTTATTTTAATGGATGTTGACTGGAAATTTGTGAGATGCAATCAAAAATTTTTTCCTTCAAAATGGAAAACTCCATGTCTCATTTGTCTTTCATTGCATCTAATATCTTGAGTACTGCACATAGTGCATATGAAACAATTTCCACTGCCTCTAAATCTATGTAAGAAAACTTTTCATAAGATGCCTTGACTAATAGACATTCATCTAACTGTCTCTATACAAGATCAATTTTCAAAGTAAGGTGCTCCCTTAACAATGAAAATCTCTTTAATTTTCTTTCTTTTTGTAGCTCCAAAAGCCCAATTTCATCATGAATCTTACTGATTTTATTCTCCAACTCCACAATCTGCACACTAGAATTTTTCAAATCAATTGCAAGAGTCTTTAACTCTTCTAGTTTAGCATTCAGTCCATCTAAAATATCCTTGATAAATATGTGAGAAAGGGCACATTTACCATACATTTCCTTCCCTTCTGTTAAATATTTCCTCGACTCCATGATCTTCTCATCAAGAATTTTCAAGTCTCCTCTAACGTTTTCAAATTTTTTTTTGAATAATTTTACATCATGCAAGGTCTTCACCTTTGAGGTTGCCACTTCTGATAAATGAGTAAACTCATTATCAAAAGCCTTTATAACTATTGTTGCTTTTGTCTGTGGGTCTATTGTATTGATACTAATTGATATAACACTTTGTAACTGTATTGTCTTAAAATGGAAGGACTTCAATGTTAAGAGAATTTAGATCTCCATCTAAGTGGTATGGGGTCATGTCAAGCACCTTGAATAGTTATCTGCATGGA
Organism: Cupressus sempervirens; assembly: GCA_028749045.1. Taxonomy (NCBI): domain Eukaryota; kingdom Viridiplantae; phylum Streptophyta; class Pinopsida; order Cupressales; family Cupressaceae; genus Cupressus; species Cupressus sempervirens. The sequence goes on along the minus strand of CM053791.1, from coordinate 88,040,073 downwards.
TTTGGTTGTTTCCCCTTCTTCTTCTTTTCTCCTCCTGTTTCCAGCCTCTTTCTAAAAACTTTCTCTAAGAAACTGAAGACTTTGACCTTTTGGGTCAATGATGACATGAAGGGTCAAGGATGACCTCAACCTCTACCTAGGGTAGATTCAACCTCAACCTTGACTCCAGGTCCAAATTTCAATTTCTGGAGGTTTCGGGATATCGAGCTTCAGAAAGTTTCTTTTTCTTGCTTCCAGGTTGGCTATTTTAGGTTTTGGAGTGGTATGCTCTTAAATTTGATTTCATATAGGTCCATTTCTAGGGGTTAAGGTTAATTGAGATTTAATTCTCCAATGTCGGCCTCTCTAGAAGTTTGTACCCTAGATCACTATATAAGGAAGCCTTCTTCTCTCATTTTGACTTCTACTATCTATCAAGTTTACATCCACCATCTATGAGCAAATTTATTATCTAATTTTTAGGAGGATACATTATATTGGATGATCCATTATTAAGCATTCAAGCATCCAATTCATCAAGAAGATCCATTGTTAGCCATTAAAGGATTCAATCTCTAAAGAGACCTCTTGCTAAAGATTTCTTCATTCACACTCATTCAAGCCTCTTCCTATTCAATATTGTTGTTGAAGATCTAATTCCATTTATTTGAGACATCCTAAATAATTCTACATTCATTTGGAGTATCCATTCTTGTGGATTGTAGGATTCGAATCCTCCATAAGGATTTCAACATAAGCAAGGTGAATAGTTTCATTTACTTTATTTATTTATATTGCAATTTCAATTTCAATTACATTTCAAGGTTGATTCCAAACTGGGGTTTCACCAAGGAAAACCCCCCATCTAAACCAAAAAAATCATTTTTCTTGCAGGTACATGTACAAGACAATGAATTGAAGTATAGATTTGGATACCCTTTTTTACAAACTTACGAGATCCGCAAACATAATTTTCATCAGAGAAATGCAGGTCAAAGTCAACTTTTTGGAGTTAGTGATGACCTTTAGTGAGGGGTACAATTGTTCCCTAGGGTAAGATTGTGCGTCATTATTTGGGTCAAGGTCAACTTGCTTTTAGAAAGATAATTTTTTTTTGGGTTTTCATTGTCTCGACATTTCTAGTTTGGAGCAGGTTGCAAAATCTCCTTAAACTGTATATAGACATTAGAAATCAACATTTTCCATATTTTCCCTACTTTGAGGTTAGTATTTTTCTTCTATTCATTCAAGGTTTCAAGTATATACTTTCTATAATAGATTATAGGATTTTCTCTTTGCTTCATATTCTTCATCATTTGATTCATTTGAGCATTGATTAGTTCTTTGTGATTAATCCATTTGGATCTTTCCTTCCTTTTCATTTTGGTAAACACACTCTCTCAATCCCCCTTTTTATCTTATTCATTTTGGTGAACTTGACATGCTTACCCTCTTTTCTTTTGTGGCATTAGATGCCCTATTATGTTTTGTGGTGTTAGATTTTCCTTTTATATTATCTTGTTGGTGTTAGATTTTTCTTTTACATTAAATCATGCATGCTAATTAGATTTATTGCTCTTACATATAAATTTCATAAATACAAACGAATTACAAAATCTCTTTCAAAATTAAAAAAACATTTATGCTTGATTTTTTCTTAGTTTAGTTCATTTGCATTGCCTTGGTTTATGAGCTTTACTACTTCTAGTCCTACTTCTAGTATTTTTGCTAGATGAAGTCATAGACTTATGGGTTCTTTTGATCCCGAGTCTTCTTCTCCTTTCCTTAGGATTTTGGATGATAATTTGATTAATTGTGATTTGAAACCTATTATGGAGAAACACTCTTCTCATTTATTACATGATGAGGATGATGATTTAAAAGTTCCTCCTAAACAAGTCCAAAAATTTTAAACCGAACTTGATAAAATGGGTAATTAGCTTATGCAAGAAAACCATAATCAAGATTGTATTCAAGCTATATAGGCTCTTAAGAAAGTTCTTCATGATAGTGATAAATGTGTTAACCTCTTGCATGGTATTACTCACCTTGTGCATTTAAATTTTAAACCTTTAGCTCAAGAAGCTCAAGATTTAGGGTTGATTCCTACTGTCACTAGTGTTGAACCTATTTCTATTCCTCTACATAATGTTCCTACCTATACTCCTTTGGTCACTGTGATGGTTCCCTCTATTCTTAGGAGTGTTCCTTTTGTGTCCCTTTTTATCATAATGTTCCTTTTACTTATTCTAATCCTTTTCTAACTGTAGTTCTAAATGTTTCTTTAGTTGTGTCTTCCATTCTTGTAGCTTCATACACTTTACCTAGTGTTTCTAATAGTTCCATTTCTTCTCATGATCCAACAATTATTAGTTTGGCTCAAACTATGTTATCTTTACAAAAAAAACTTGCATCCTTGACTCAAAACAAGTTTAGTATTCCTAAGTATGATGTGGGAAGTCCTTTGTCCCAGGATATCATTCATACTCCCATTCCTAAGCAAGCTGATATGCCTCTTCTTGAGAATTACAATTGTAAGGGAGACCCCATTCATCATGTTAAAATATTTCAAATCCTTTTTAGTGATTATGCTCATTGTATCACCTAGTTTAGTAGTGCAAATTGAAAACTAACTATTAAATGAAAGCTTTAACCATACTAAACATGGAAACACTTATGATAGGACCAAAGAAGACATAATTGAGGAAAGTAGACCAAGAATGGTAAACTCCTCAAATGCTTCTCATGATGATGAAGCTATGTCCCTGATGGGAGGGGATGTATGCTCACTTTGTGTTCAAACTTCCAATGGATGGGGGTTTTTACCAAGTGTGTGTATGGGTGAGGGTTTCAAACAAGGGAGTCATGGAGGTATTTCAGCATTATAATGGTATTTTGGTAGTTTCTAAGCTCTCAAAATAACATTATAACTTTGCATGAAAAAGGTAGATTATTTTAGTGAAAGAGGGAGGTTCAATTTATAGGCCAAGGGTTGGAGGAATGGAGGGCCAAGATGCAAAGATGACAAGATGGTGAGGGAGGGCTAGGATGCACTCAAAGGGGAGCACATGGATTGTGCTTGTTTAGCACCAATAAGGAGGTGACACTTGTCAAAGAATGATTGGATTAAGGGAAGGCAAGGTGTATGGTCAACAAAGGAGGCTCAAGAGATAAGGGCTCCATAAATGCCTTGTAAGAGTCATTAGGGGAGGTGTAAGAGATATTTTGAGGATGTGAGAGGTGTGGTTGAGTTTGTTGACTTCGGCTTGGGTTAGCAAGTCTTAACCCATGTTTATGATTGTGCACATGATTAGAAGAGGTTTAGAATTAGCTTAGAAGGGGGGTTAGGTGTTGAGTGATTTGGATTTGATGGGATGGGTTAGTTAGGTGGCTAAGTGAGGTTAGTATGGGTGAATGGGTTGGATTGGGGGTTCGGATAAGGTTTAGGAAGGCTTTTGGATTTTTGATATTTTATTAAATGTTTTATTCAATAAAATGGGAGTATGGAATTAAATTGAATAGATTTAATGATTTATCCAATTTAATAGAGGAATAGGGATTTAATTGATAAATTGATTTTGGATGATCATTTGACTTTATCAATTGGACTATAGTTAATTAAATAAAGAAATTAACTAGGGGATGATGATTAATTAATTAAATAGTAAATATTTAATGAATAATATCCTAGGAGATGACTAAATATGATTATCTATTGATGTGATTAGATTTAGGTGTCTACACTCATGACCATAGGATTTTAGCTAAGTTTTTTTTCTAGAACCTTTCACCACAAGGCCTTCCAATGGTTTTGTTCCTTGCCTCCTTATTCTATTGATTCATTTCCACAACTTGCTAATGCTTTTATTCAACAATTTCAAAACAACATTGGCCAACAAGTGTCTTTGAATTATTTGATGCATTGTAAACAAAGTTCTAAGGAAAAATTTACTAAATTTATTGGTAGATTTAAGCATTTACATGCTAAGATTTCCTATCTTGTTCCTGATATTGATATTCAATGCATGTTAATTTCAAATTTTCAAAAGGATATTAGAGATAATATTATTCTTAATAAATTTACCTCTTTTCAAAAACTTTGTGCAGTGCTTCATCATTATCAATTACAAGTGAGTCAATTTGAGAGAAACACTCCAATGGCTCCTGTTCCTATTGATAAAAGTGATGTTGCTCCTAATCCAAATAAATTTCAAAAATTCAACAACTATGTCAAGATAAAAAAATAAGCAAGTGTAGTTGTTGATCAATTTGTTGTTGTATCTCACCATGCCACTTCTGCATCCACTACTTTTTGATTAAATCATACGTTTACTCCTTTTTCTAAATATTTACAATCTATTATGAATAAGTTGTTAACTTCTAATATGATTACTTTTCCTCCTATTTGACTTCTTTTACCTACTATGATTGTATCTAAATCTTTTAATTCCAAATCTTTTTTTTGTCAATATCATCATCAGAATGGTCATGATACTAAGAAATGTTATTCTTTAAAACATAAGTTTCAAGATTTAATTGAATCTAAAGCCTTATCTGTTGGTAATTTTGATGGTAATAGGAATAAATATGTTTCTCCTCCTAATCAAAATCTTCAAATCTACACGAATCCTTTACCTCAACATGATACTAATACCATTTCTCAACCATTTTCTATGGATATTGTGTATGATTCAAATATGGATGATCTTAATCACATTGTTAATCAAGTGGAGCATGTTGTTCAATCTGTATCTCCACCTCAACCTCAACTTCAATCTCAAGTTCTATCCCAACCTCAACTAAAACCTAAGCCTAAATTGAAGACTCAACCTAAACCTCGACAACAACCTAAGAATAAAAGACCTTGAGAACTTTTGATTACCTTTGATGATTTTGAGACTATTAAAGCTCACGATGGTCCCCTTTATATTTATGCTAGGATTTCTCACATACCTACTCATGGTTGTCTTGTTGATCCTACATCCTTAGTCAATGTTATTATTGAAGAAAATATTTTTCTAAAAATATTATAATGCAATTCTTATGATACATCTAATGTGTGGATTCAAACTTGTAATGGTTTTCTTAATCCATCATTTGGTTCTATTGATTTACTGATTAAACTTTTTGGAAAAATTGTGAACACTACCTTTGTTGTTGTTTGGAAAAATTGTGAACACTACCTTTGTTGTTGTTCCTACTTCTGATCAGTTTCAAGTTAAACTTGGTTTGTTGTAGTTAAATGCCATGCATGTTGTTGCTTCACCTATACATAAATATCTTAAATTTTTTCATGATGAAGAAGTGAAGATAATTAATAATAGTTTATATCACCCTTCTAGGCCCAGGGATTGTGCTACACTTGACTTATTTTGGCCTTCATTACCTAATTCATGTCCTTCTCGACATGATCATCTTTTCCACTCATAGAAAGCCTATAAGAATCATAATATTCTCAAGTTAAGATTACCTCCTATGGATCTTAATTGTGGTCTTTTGCCTACACCTTCCATACCTCCTTTATCTATGGATTCTACATCGGTTAATCAAGCTCCTCCTATTGCTTGTTTGTTTATTGATAATCCTATTAGTCCTCCTATAAAACCTATGAAGGATCTAGTAATTGTTCCTCCTAGTTCTCAACACATTTCAAACAAAAAAATGTAATCAATTTTCTAATGAATGTCTTAAGAAGCATTGTGATCAAGCTAAAGCTCATAATTCTATTCTTAAAAATCTTTACCTTCTTTGGATATAACCATGCATGATGTGTTAGAAGAAGTTGCTGCTAATAATGATGTTACAATGCATGATTCTAATGATTCCATTCATATCTTAGATCCTATTTTGATTAATTTAGATGAAGAAGATACTCTTGATGATACTGATGATGTTAATGATGAATATGAAACTATTGACATTGACATTAATTTACCTAATATGCTTTCATCACAACACCTAGTATTGAACATTTTGATTCTCAAAAGGATCTTTATTTATAATTGACTATCATTCCTACTATGTGTTAGAAAGGATAGGGTTGCCATTGGACCAAAAGATTGACTTGTTAATGCCCAATACAACAATAGTCTTAAAGAACCATAGGAGGTGGTTAAGCCATTTTGTGAACCCTGCAAGGGACATTGGTCCACCACCAACAATCCCCCTCCCAGTGTCACTTTTCATGGCTTGCAGGATTTAAACCTATGACCAAGCTTTGATACCAATTATTAGAAAGGACATGGTTTCCATTGCATCCAAATATCAACCTATTAATGCTCGATACAATCAATAGTCTTATAAAACCACAGGAGGTGGTTAAGCCATGTCATGAACTCTAGGAGGGATGCTGGACCATTGCCAACATTGTGTTGGATATGTTCCCTCTTGTGAGTTACCCACCTTCCCTAAATGATATAGAATGAGATAGGGTGAGTAGGATATACACTTGGTTGGATTGTCCTTTATGATATCTCTTTTGTGTGTTTGTGTGTTGTACTATGCTTCTCTCATGATGTGTTTGCTAAATGTTTTTAGATTCTTTTTATTAGATCCTTGTTTCTTTGTTGGTGCAAGGTAATAAAAGAATAAAACTTGTTTTACTATTACTATATATGTATCTTTATTCTTCCATATGTTGTTTCATGTTATTTTGTACCTATGCTATTGTTCATATATATTTCCTTGTGTAATCTGCTTGGATCCGCAACTTGGTAGCACTGATTCTTTTTGGTCTTCAAGTCATGGTCCAAAAAGATAGTTCTTTGTAACTCTTATGTGATCCTTTCTCCTTTGTGATTGTAACTTTCTACTTTCTTTGGGGAATGATGTCACTTCATTTGCAATAATATCATATCTATATTATCTTATGTTCATACTGGCTCCATAGCAGGTACATCCCTTCCGTATTCTCTATATGTTTATGTAGTAGTTCTCTTGATTTGTCTTCATTTGGGGGCATTTCATAGTGGAAATGTAATCAATGGAGTTATTTATGTTTCTATTAAAGTAATTGCTCATGTTAAAGTGTTCGCAATGACTTTAACATGGGGGCATACACTCTACTCACCTATTGCACACGCACACACTTTTCAATATACATATATTATTTTTCAAGATACCTTTTCTCCCTTTTTGGATTAGTGACTAATCCTTAAAGCATGAATTTATAGTTTAGGATCTCTTGATCCCTCTAGTTTCAAATATTTTTGACCCCTTAATGTTGAAGGTGTCCTTAAGATTAGATCTCTTTTGCTTTTTGGTTTTACTCTTATGGCATAGAATATTCTTGAGGGTAAATCCTTGATGGGTTGACAAGTAAGTAGCCACATTCATTAGGCAGTTCAATTTCATCTTTCGAGTTGTGATGTTTCCTTGTGTGGTTCACAATGGGACATAAATTATCATTGGGCGAGATAATCACACTCTTTCTCTCTTTCTCTTTTTCTAGAGATGTTTCTCTTATTGTGATCTTGGAGTTGATGAAGACTTGAGTCCCTAGGGCTTGAGGATCTTTTTGTCCCTTTAATTTTAATAATATTGTCTTTTCATTATGATCTCCTTTACCAAGAGTTTGCATCAAGTCCATACTCTTGCTAAATTGGGGGCTTAATGTATCATCTTAAAATTGAAGCATTTCCATGTTAAGAGTGTTTAGCCCTCCAAGTAAGTGGTCTGGGGTCATGTCAAGTGTCTTGAGTAGGTCTTTCCATGGATCCAACTATTTCCCCTTGTTCTACTTTTCTCCTTCTATTTCTAGCCTCTTTCTGACAACTTTCTCTAAGAAACTAAAGACTTTGACTTTTTGGGTCAATGATGACTTGAAGGGTCAACGAAGACCTCGATCTGGACCTAGGTCAAGGATGACCTCAACCCTGACCTAGGGAAGAGTTGACCTTGACCTTGACCCCGGGTCCAAATTTTAAGTTCCAGAGGTTTTAGGATATCAAGCTTCAAAAAGTTTCTTTTTCCCACTTTTAGGTTAGCTGTTTTAGGTTTCAAAGTGGTACACTCCTAAATTGAATTTAATATAGGTCCATTTCTAGATGTTAAGGTTAATTGGCATTTAATTCTCTAATGTCAACCTCTGTAGAAGTTTGTGCCCTAGATCAATATATAAGGAAGCCACCTTCTCTCATTTTGACATCTACTATCTATCAAGTTTCCATTCACCATCTATGAGAAAATTTATTATCTACATTTATGAGGAGAAATTATATTAGATGATCCATTATCAAGCATTCAAGCATTCAATTCATGAAGAAGATCTATTGTTAGCTATTGAAGGATTCAATCTCTATGGAGCCATCTTGTTGAAGATTTCTTCATTCACATTCATTCAAGCCTCTTCCTATGCTAAGATCCATTAAATATTTTTGTTAAAGATCTAATTCCATTGATTTGAGACATCCTACACAATTCTACATTCATTTGAAGCATCCATACTTGTGGATTCAAAGATTCAAATCCTCTACAAGGATTTCAACATAAGAAAGGTGAATAGTTCCATTTACTTTGTTTATTTATATTGCAATTTTAATTACATTTCAAGGTTGATTCCAAAATGGGGTTTTACCAAGGCCAACCCCCCATCCATAAAAAAAAAAAAAAAAAAACATTTTTCTTGCAGGTACAAGTACAGGACTACAAATTGAAGTACAAATTTGGATATCCTTTTCGAAAAACTTCTGAGATCCATGAACATAATTTTTTTCAGAGTAGTGCAAGTAAAGGCCAAATTTTTGGGGTTAGGGATGACCTTCAGTGATTGGTAAAATTATGCCCTAGGGTAAGATTATGCCCTGCTATCAGCGTCAAGGTCAACCTACTTTCAAAAAGACAAAAGTTTTATGGGTTTTCTCCATCTCGGCATTTGCAGTTTGGAGCAGGTTGCAGAATCTCCTAAAATTTTATATAGACATTAGAAATTAGTATTTTCTAGATTTTCCCTACTTTGAGGTTAGTATTTTTCTTCTATCCATTCAAGATTTCAAGTATATAGTTTCTATAATAGATTATAGGATTTCCTCTTTCCTTTATATTCTTCATCTTTTGATTCATTTGTGCATTAGTCACTTCTTTGTGATTAATCCATTTGGATCTTTCCTCCCTTGTCATTTTGGTAAAACCACTCTCTCGATCCCTTTTTTTAATCTTATTAGTAAGTTTTCAATCACTTCTACCAAAGAATTCTATAAATATTTTACCTTCTTGTTCTTCACAATGATCTTTATCAAAGATTAGATTAACTCAACTTGATCATCATTATCTGACTTGTTAGCAGATAAATCTACCAATGTAGAATCAAGTGGTGGCCTAGAGGAACTAGGTTCACTTTCCTTGATTGCTCCCTAGATTTTCTTTCTTCCTCTTTCTCTTCCTCCTTTTTCTTCTCTTCTTCCTCTTCTTTCTTTTTGATTTCTTCATCCCCCTTCTTCTCTCATTCTTCCATCTTCTTTTCTTCTTCTATCTTCTTCTTTTTATCTTCTTCTTCCTTCTTCTTTCTCTATTCTTCTTTCTTCTTATTTCTCTCTTCTTATTCCTTCTGCTTTATCTCTTCTTCTTCCTTCTTCTTTCTCTCCACTTCTTTCTTCTTATTTTTCTCTTCTTCTTCTCTTTTCTTTCTTTCTTCTATCCTCTTATTTTTCTCTACTTCTTTTCTTTTTCTCCTATTCTTCTTTCTTCTTCTTCATCTTTTGAGCTTGTATAGCTCACCAAACTATCAACAATGGGTGGGCTAAAATCCTTAAGAGAATTTTCTATAGTATCAGCTATGATCTTTGCATTATCCACTTGCATGGATTCTATCCCAGCTGTTGCTTGTGAAATATTAATTGGTGTTACTGCTACTAATTTTAGTTCTATCATCATTTTCACAATGGTTATTTCTGTCTCTTTGTTTACTTCCTCATAGTTACCTCCCATGATCAAAAGAGACCTTGTCTTGTTCCTTAGATAATGTTCACGAATTCTTACTAAACTTTGCAAATGTTCACCACTCTTTAGTTCACAAAGCTTTCTTATCTAGTTTTCTCTAATTTTTTGATCTTCCTTTGCTGCTCTTTTCTTTTTATTTATTAGTCTCATAAAAATATTTTGGAATAAGATTTTGTATGTCCAAAAAAATTCTTACCACTAAGTATGAAATGCCTTATTACTGCATTCTCAAGTTCAAACATTTCAAGATTACTATACAAATCATAAAATTTGTTCAAATGTACAAAGTTACCCTTATTTATGATTTCATTGTTCAGTGTCTCATTCTTTGGCTTCCATGGTTTTCTACCCTTGATCATCTTGAATTCTTTTCTCTTCTCTTTATCTAGCTATGCTAAAGCCTCAAGGGTGTCAACCTATCCTCTCATTCTTTTCTTTGCTACAAGTGTCATCAACACTTTAGGTATCTTTCTTGGTCTAGCTTCCATTGCTTTCATTCTTTTCTACCTTGGGGCTTCTGTATGCTCTTGTTTTACTTCAATTAATCTTTTTGATTTCCTTTTCACCTCAATCAACTTTATCTCCTCTTCTTCTTCCTAACTGGACTAAGAAGGTGGAATTACTAGTGTAGCCTATGGTTGCACTTGTGCAACTACTACATAGAGTTCTATGAGAGTTTGTGCAGATAACACTACCGTTGTCACTCCCTTTGCTAATGTTGGCCATCAAGGTGATGATCATGTTGTTGCTAGTGGTGGTACAAACATGATTCCTTCTTGTCCAATTTTCTTCATCCTATAAACTATTTTCTTTATTGCACTTATTTCTTTTGGTGTCATCTATGTCTTTTCTATTATCTTCTTCATAGTGGTTTCTACCTTCTTCTTCATAGACTTCTCAAGCTTTTCTTGATAAGTCAGCTACATTAACTCATCATAGGCTCCAAATTTATTAAATTTTTCATCTTTATGAAACTCAAGAATAACCTTAACATAACTTGCAATCTTTGTTTCTACAATTTCATAGCCATGTGGCTCAACATACATCATCCTTGGTTCAACTACTTCTATGTATGTGAAATCAATATCTACCATAAAAAAAATTTAATCTTTGTCTTTCTCAACCAATGATGGAGGGATTCTATATCTTTGTTTCATTTCTAATTGAAAGGTCTTCATTATCATATATTTTTTGTTCTCAATTTTGTCAATAGAATGCCTTTTTCATATTTTTCTTATCTTTTCCATAGTACACTTGTCATTGCTCAACAATTAAAATACTAACATGAATGTGAATCTTTTCAGTAGGTAGAAAAATATGTGAGTGATCAAAGTTTGAAATCTAAATTGATTGTTTCTTACTTTCTTTATTCTCTCCAAGTTCTCAACTAATTGTGCTCTTATAAATTCACACAAATTCACCTTAGTTCTTTCTACACATATCTTATAGGATGCATGGATGAATCCTATTGCCATATTATCCTCTCTTGAACTTGAGCATATCTTAGATGCTATGATCCTACTTATAAACCTAACATCATGTTGTTTGATCTTACTTATCACAATACCTCTCCCATTGTACTAAGATTTGGTGTTTTCAAACACAACTTTCTTTATGTTCTTCTCATTAATGGGTATAACTCCTCTATTACTCATACCTGTGACTTCATGAATAAGGTTAGCTGAAATTTCTATCACATTGTCTCCTAACTAGAACTTTCCATTATAAATCCTACTTAGTATAATCTTGGTCCATTCTTCATTGTCAAATTCATAGAAAAATAAGAACTTAACTAGGCCAATGTGTTGTAGGTGCTCATATCCATTTTTGAAACTCATGTCTAAGATAAATACAAAATAATATTACTCATATATATTTTCTTCTCCTATAGACTCATATTTACTCTTGATATAGTTTCCATTATCTTCCATATATAAAACTCCATTTGGTATCTTTGAAAATGCGACTATAGGGTCATCTTATAAGGGTCTAATAGGGTTTACTTTCTCTTCAATGGTAAAATTGAAACACTTTAATAGGATGTAGGCTTCCACTTTACAAGGCATTGAGGCATTAAAATATGTACATGTGAGGGAAAGAGGGGGATTTCCAAGTATGATTCCACTTATGATCCAAATTAGATTAGCTAGGACCCAAAGGGAGAAGGGTTCTAATACTAAATCTAGGTCGTAGAGAGGAATGGAATACAAATAAATACACTCTCTTAGGCCCTTTGATAGGATAATGTAAATTTGAAATTGAACAAATTGCATAAGAAATGTAAACCTAGATGCTATCTGAATACAATCATCCCAATTAAGATGCAAATTTAGGGTAAAGATATGAAATGAAATGAAATGTAAAAGACATTGAAATTCATAGAGGAAGATTTATTTTCTCTCAAGAACTCTTGGATCTAAAACTTTTTTGAACATCCAATTGTAGATCATGGAATAAAATGACAAAAGGAATAAAACCTAGATATCTCTCCAGAATTTGATACTGAAGAACTAGGTTGACATGGAAGGACATCCTACAAGTAGGTTGACATAGTCCATGGCTTTGAAAGTGAAGTATCTAGAAACCTTGCAAACTGTAGGTTCTAGATTTACAGTTCTTTTCACTCCCAAACCTACAAATCAACACAAAAAAGAAAGGTTTGGGGGTTGAGGTTTGATGAGGGCTTGCCTTGGTCAAGCCCTACATTAAGGAATTAAACATAAATGAGAAATGCAAATTTAAATGACTGTAAAAAAATAAGATAAATGTTAGGGTCCACCTTTCCCGTATATATGTAATGTGGATCTTGAATTAGGAATGTAGATATCTCCACACTTTGCAATTTCTCTATCATAACTCTGTCATGGTACCATGGATATGGATATGCATCAATAAAGAGGATGAATGATTCAATGTGAATCTCCTCCCTTTATGGCCAATAATATGCTCTATTTTGAAGAGGAAATTCTAACAAAGGATTCTCCAATGCTAGATGGAATTCTCCTTGCTTGAATCTTTGAACTCCTTGAATGTAAAAGGCTGAAATATTTAGTAGAGAGAAAGAACTTGAATTAATTGAGATGAGATGCTTGAGATATGAAAATTAAGCCTCCAAGTCTCCTTATATATGTGTTTTCAAGTGGGAAAATAATACAGGTCAACTGGGTAACGGTTAAAAAGTAATTAAACCCCAAAGGACTTTCGGGCCCTGAGATCTAGAATTGTCAAGGACTAGGTTGACTTAGTCCAAGAGGAAAACTCTTGGGTTCCATAGAGAGATAGGGAAGATGCCAAAGAGATAAGGTGGAAAAATGGAAGAGAGAAGAGGAAAAGAGAGTGAACATTAGCATATGCATGGTTCAAAGAAGGAATTTTGAAGAGCACAGAGCTTAATGGTCTTAAAAGGAATGTGTGTCCATTTTAAGATAGTACACTTTTAGTTTAGATTTGGGTTCATCTTCCACATTATGAATCAATGGCTTGTCCATCTTTACTTATAAATTATGAACATAATTCACAGATTTAACCTTCCCAAAATCATAAAATACCTCAATTGATGTAGAAATAGGGTTTGGTGATAAACACTCTTTTAATTTTTCCTTTCAAGCCTTCAAATTATTCTTAATTTTCTCCTTAAATCTTCACACATTCAAATGATACATTCAAATCCAATTTAGATCCTTAAATACTCTTCTATTACCTATGTCATTAATTGTGGGAGTATGTAATCAATAGAAAAGTTGTTTATATTTACCAGTGAACTTTATTTGCTTTGCACACTTACATGTGAACTCCAAATCTTATGTGTACTTAACCAAATCTTCTTCACATCACTCTCTACCTCATACTAACTGTGCTACTCTGAATTCTTCTCCTAGGTTTCTATCCATGTTTTAGATCCTAAATACCTAATGTTTTCTTGTAAAATAAGTTGCTCAATTAGAAAAGGACTGGTTACCAACTATTACTAACTTTAATCTATTATCAAATGCTTCACTTGACTTACTTTCAAACACAACATATAAACTTGATGGTTCCTTAGCTTTAACAAACAATTCATCAAGGTTTCCTACAAGATCTTTTCATATTTTATCTTTGACTGTTAATATTATCCTCATTCCTTCTATTATTTTTCATATTCCTTCTAGAGTTAGGGATTATTGTGTTGTTCCTCATGTTCATCCTAAAAAAATCTTGTTGTGTGTCCCATGTTATTGCAAATTTGATAGACTATAACATCATTTCCATATCTAGGTCATGGCTAACCAATTTGTGCTTTATATCTAGCAATATGTCCAAAGTTTCTACACTTATAACACATAATGTCATTCCTTATAACATTGGTTCCTCCAATAGGTCTATTTTCTATAGGGTTAGTACTTCTAAACATTGTACTATTATGATTATTATTATCAAATATAAGTTTTCTACAATTTGCTACTCTATGACCAAAACCATGACAATTATAATAATAATCAGAAATAGGTTTAAATGAATTACCTATACAATCATTTTCATTTTACCAAATTCATTACATTCATACAATCTATCTTTTAATTCATTCCTTACTTATTTGGGTGATTCAGCTTGTTCATATTTCTTAGGTACATCAAATTGCTTAGGCCTTTTAACTTTCTCAACTTGCTTAAGTAATTCTTCAGATTGACTTGACTCAATCATGGTCTGATTATCTTCTTTATGTTTAGGCTGATGGATCACAAGATCTAGTTCTTTTCTAGCTTCAAACTTCTTAGTTGACTTTTCTCCAAGGTATCCAAGGCTTGTCTTATCATAAGAAGGTCACTATATAAAGATATGACCATCAAGATTTTTAGTAGTGGAATATAAATTTTCAACTTGTAGCTTAGACTGAGTTAGCTCTCCTTTCACAATCACATTGTACTTCTCAAGTTATGCATACTATAATTTTTTTGACTCAAGCTCAGATGTTACTTTGGTAAGGTTGGATCTTAGATCTGCATTTTCAACTTTCAAATTTGACTCAACTTTACTGTCATAATCCTTCAAGCTAAACTTTAGATTAGTAATCTTTAGTTCATGCTTCAGGATCTTATTTTCTTTCTTTAGTCTTAAAATTTCATCATTGTCATTGATATGATCTTTACACTCTTTCTTGGACTTAACATAATCTATTTAATCTTTCAGCTTCCCAATGTAGTCTTTAGCAACTTCATACTTATCTTTCAAAGTATCCCTTTCTTCAGTAAGAACATTAGTCTACTCAAGAGATTCTTCTAGGTTCTTCTATAACTATTCCATATCCATAGGGATATTACTCAAGTTGTTAGACCTTCTCTGAGTAACTAGGCTCTTATACCAATTTTTAGAAATAGGAAATATTAAGAGGGGAGGGGTGAATCAGTATTTCACAAACTTTTGCCAAAAAATGGATATCTTTAATAACTTTATACCTTGCATAAGAAAGTAAACTAACTATGTTGAAAAATAAAATAAACCATAAATAAAAGTAACTCATAACACTATATTTTGTTAACTAGGGAAACATTGGCCAAGGGAAAACCCTAGTGGTGATGGTACTGACAAGATGATCCACTAATCAAAAGTGCATGGTTAAAGATATTGACCCTGTTAGGAGTCTATTACATATGTATAGTGTCTTGATCCTTGTTAGAGGAGTTAGCCATTGTTAGAAGCCTCAACCCTATTAGGAGTTGTTATTATAATTTATAAATGTATGCAAGATGAATATGCAAGGATACTTGCAAAAAAATAAATAACTATTTCCACATAACCATAATTGATCTGAAATAAATATGAAATTAAAATCCACATGCATGAGAATAGATAACATACCCACAAAAATGTGAGATAAGATATACCATGGGAAACCTTCATTAAGAGAAAAAACTTAGCCTCCAAAAGCATCAATTGCCACGTATTATTCAGCAAAAATATCATTTCACCATAGAAGCCTTCGAAGTTATAGCCACAATCAAGCAATCTATGTGAACAAGCATGAATCCATGCATCCCATGCCATACTTCCAACCTTCGCAAATGCTTCCTTGGCTAACCTATCAAGCCTTGTCTTGCTCAACTTTTCTTTTTTTCCTTTTTTCCTTTCTCATCTACAACTACCCTTGTGGTTACTTATATAGTAGCAAGTCCCACAAAACTACCAAGTGGTATTACATAAACGATGTGCTACCTAACCCATGGACCTCACATTTAATATTGGGCATTTAATTATTTTCCCCAACATTAAATAATTACATCTAATATTATCAAAATGTTACAATATAACTCATCAAGTATATTCCATGGAATCTTTCCATGTTGCACGTCTATCTAGGTACCCCTAGGTCCAACATTACATAATAGAATATAAAAATATTATGCAATGTGTGCAATGCCCATTATCTCAATGATCTCCCACATTTTGTATGCATTGCATAGGGTCAATCCGTAGCCACATAAATGAACAAGGGAACAATCCCTCCTAGCACATCCACCATCATGGATCAAAGTACACCATGTGCTCCATCTTGGTACCCATAAAAAAAAAAAAAAAAAATCAAAGTATCCACCATATCAAACATGAATGATCCCACCTCCTATTATTTCATTGCCACTAACATACATAGAAGCCATCCAAAGAGAAAGCCACCAACCTATCACATAAGAATCATAAAATCCTATACCAACTAAAATGTCAAGAACAAACACCTGATCCAAAGTTAATCACATGTATTCTTAGTTGTCACATATCCATAGCTAAAATAACACCCATATCAAGTGTCAAACCCATCCAACTATCCATACCTGCAAAGGTTTTAAGTGAATCTCACATCATCAACATATTTAATTTGAAACTTGAAATCACAAGCCTTAAAAGCAATACCTACCACATATGCCAAGAAGCTCCCATTGTAAAAGATACTATCAAATCTATAACAAATAAACTCACAACATCTTAAAGAAGTGAATCCATGTAGTATAAAGGACATCCACAACACATATACCAATAACCTTCAAGAATAATTCTCATAGAAAGTCTCCAACACTCTCCCAAGTTCTCCAGAATCAAAAAAAGAAAGAGATAAATGAATAACCATGCCATCCCTCACATGATATATATGAAAAAAAACTAGTGATCACAATCTCCAACCAATTTTCAATTCAATGTAAGTGAAACCAAACATATAGGAAGATAACCAAGACCAAAGAGAAACCATAAAAATCATAACCTGTATCATGTCTTTCTACACACACCTCTATATGTAAATTGTGTAAGTATAATATCCTCCATAAAACCTCAACCAAGAATCCACAACAAAACTCATACCACACCATATAACTAATCATGGATGTAAGCCTCTCAAAAGAAGATCAAACTCCTAAACCAAGGAATAACCATTCCTAATTCAAGGAATATGCTCAATATAAAACCATCTCCAAAACTCAACCAACATAACAACATATGCACATAGAGACAACCAATGTTAAACCATATCTCAAATGAACCCTCCAGAACTAACTTAGGTACCATAGCTCAAGATCCATATCAATAAAAGATAAGCATATGCACCTGAGAAAAAAACTAAACCAAGATCAATATCAAAGTTTCAAACATGGCTTCAGGAATATAAACATGACAAAATGACTTAAACCATCTTAACCCAAGAGATAACATGATCCATATGAACATACCATAACATGTCACAACTCTAAATGTGTATCGAGAATATAGCATGATATAATAATGAAAACATCCTAATGCCAAGGATAGAATATCAAATGAAAGAATAAACCATACCTTTACCAAGAACCCAATAAGTCCTCAAGATGCAACCATCTCTACACACCATGAAGAACCAAGTGCATCATGCAAATGTCAAAGATAATTCTACAGAAACATGATCTAAGAAAAAACTCCAATATCTACAAACACTTAATAAATATATTAATGCCAACAAATCCCACTCAATCGTGGTACTGAGTCAACCATGACATCATAAAATCCATCTCCTACATGAAGATCCTCTAGGTCTACACACACACAACCAAAGTGCTAGCACCAAGTTAAACTAATATCTCTAAACCAAGAAGATATAAACCAAATTAGAAACTAATCTTGCATTGCCACCTCATCACTATCACAAGATCCCACTTAACCATGTATCAAAGCTATGCATGACATCGTGATGAAAAAAACTATCCTCTAACCATGAGAATCAACCAAGGGATCAAAAAATCAAAGAACTCAAAGTGCACATCATGAGCTTCTCATAGAAACTAAATAACCATGATCCTCAACCAAGAAGATATACCACCATAATCAAATTAGGAATCCAAATCAATGAACATCAAGGATGTACCTCTATATCTGATCATTTCATGCCAAAATCCATGGCACCATGATCACATTTATGAACCAAATGCAGAGCTCTTAAATTTTTCAACCTATCAGCATAAAATAGTCAACCATAATTCTCCACCATGACTATACCTGATAACAACATCTCATCTCTTCTACATGAAGACAAATCAACAAATCATGTGACTAAGGGGATAGACAACCCAATTCTAAGCCACCAATTAGAATATGCATCAATAATGAAAGATAAATGGGCAAAAGCAACCCATATCCAAGTCATAAATGCAACCTGTAAGTATAAACTGCTTACAACATTGCACAACTTGTAGATCCAACAAGTCATCATACATATCCAAATCAAACATTGATAACCATATCATCATAAGACCAATTTGAAATATAAGTTGAGTGTATAATGACATCAAATCTCAAATCTCTGAAATATACAATGTCATAAACTCACAAAGTTACCATAGTCAATATATATCATAAACCATTCACATCAATACATCAAAAAATAAACCATGCCAAACCTACAACAAATCTAAACCAATGTGCAATCTCCAAGAGCTTTCTGTTGACTACTCGAAGTCCAAAATCTATCTCTATATGCCCAACTTATGCCCAAATTTATGCTCAAAATAAAAACATCTAACTTTTGTGCTCATAAAACCTAACAAAATGTTAAAATAATAGAATCAAACTTGCACAAGGTTGTAGTGTTCTGAATAATCTTTCTAATGACTATAAGAAGTATGAAATCAGACATCCTAAGAGAAAGTTATGACTATTTTCCCATGACAGTCTTTTTGCAATTTTCACTACGATACACACACACACACACATGTATATTTACATATACATATATCTATTTGTATACATATAGATACATATATATACAAATAGATATATGTATATATACATACATATATATGTACATACACATACATACATACATACATACATATATACACATACACACACACACACATAGATATATATATATATATATATATATATATTCTGACAAAAATTTCAATGGAATTAAATTTAACAGTCATCATGGGCTGAATCTAAAAATCTTTTGTATTTTTTTATCAACATGGCCAAACTAGGGCATATTATATATCAAAATTTATGGAAAAATTAACTCAAATCCAATGGTGAGGGTTTTTTTTTTCTAGGAGTTCATTTTTGCAAGCTCCCCCCTAAAAATCTCATTTAAATGAAACATCCAAAAAAACCCTTTGACGAACAATTTCTCACGCCCAAAAATCTACCAACATCCCACTATAATAGCAAACTCAAAATCCCCAGATTTGCAATAAATAGCCTATGAAACCATATATCTTACCTTTTATTTTATCTTCTCATGCATTCCCATGGATTCAATCGATGGTTACAACAATAAAACTATAGCTCTGATACCTCTTGTAAGGAAACTTGGAACCAAAAATATAATTGTTTCCACATAACCCATAATAGATTTGAAATAAGTATGCGATTAAAATCCACATGCAAGAGAATATACAACATAACCACAAAAATGTGATGCAAGATATACCTTGGGAAACCCTCATTGAGGGAAAAAAACCCAGCCTCCAAAAGCATACATCACCATGTATTATTCAACAAAAACACCATTGCAATAGAACCATAGAAGCTTTCAAAGTCATAGCCACAATCAAGCAATCTAAATGAATAAGCATGAATCCACACATCCCATGCCATGCTTCCAACCTTCACAAATGCTCTCTTGGCTAACCTATTAAGCCTTGTCTTGCTCAACTTTCATTTTTTTCCTTTTTCCCTTCTCATCTACAACTACCCTTGTGGTTACTTATATAGTAGCAAGTCCCACAAAACTACCAAGTGGTATTATATAAACCATGTGCTACCTAACCTATGTACCCCACATTTAATATTGGGCATTTAATTATTTTCTCCAGCATTAAATAATTACATCAAATATTATCACAATGTTACAATACAACTCATCAAGTATATTCAATGGAATCTTTCCATGTTGCACACCCATCTAGGTGCCCCTAAGTGCAACATTACATAATAAAATAAAATAATAAAATATAAAAAATATTATGTGCAATGTGTGTAACACCCATTATCTCAACATAGCCCACTACCCAAACATGCAAAATAGAATGAAATTCTTCAATACAAAAGATAGATACAAAAACCCATGCTAATATCTTCAATATCTGATATTTTCCTTTCCTACTCTTCACAAAACTTGATTTTCACATTGTTCTGATCATACATCTAAATTCACATCACAAAACATAGCATTACATTCTTACAAGTTTGCATGAAAGTTCACACAACTTCATATCTAAAATATTTTCCTTTATACCATATTTCTTTAACTGTCAGCCTTCATCTCTTTGCACGCTATCAAAATACAAAATTAGATCTTTTCCACTTAGGGTTAACATCTAGGATGTCATTCCTAATTAATTAAGTAATTATTTTGATAAAAAAAATAATTCTTTAATACAAAATGCTCGATTACATATATCTTTACATGTTCTGTCTACTCAACACTGCCGTTGTAAAATCAAAATATCTTTGTCTGTAATGTCCATATAGAGATGCACTCTTGCACAAGTCATCCTTACATGTTTTAGTAACTTTATATAAGTGCACACCTGCTGATCTTCTCTCAGTGAAGCTCATCAACCAAGACTATTCTTCTACTAATACAAAAATTGAATGATACTTAGAATATTTTCTAAGTTAAAATCCCAAAATTTTATCCTTAAGATCTTCTCACTTGATACTGAATATATGTTTCCATTAATGAAAATATCATACTGAGTAACCTAGCCAAATTTCCAACACATTCACCTTGGTTACACTTACCACATGATATGCTCGTGAGCCTATGTTAGATGATGATGAAACTTGCAACTACTGGAGTTTCATGAAAAACTTGTGATGAAGATGACACCTACAACTACCAGACTGTCATTGAATTGATGTACCTTAGATCCTTCCTACAAAGTCTTTGTTATTTCTTCAAAAGATGATTTATCTTATGGTTCAACCAAAAGAATCTCTCTCCTATATATTAACCTTACATTTAATTGTTGCATTGCGATTAGGTTTTCCTTGTAAGGGTCTCCATTTGGATGAACACTAAACTATCATGGAATTTTTTTGATGAAGATGACACAGGGAAACTATTGGACTATCATGGAGTGATGAAGATAGAACTTGCAACTACTAGATTGTTATGTATACAAGTGGTAAAATGATTGCAACATAAGCAATTAAGTGTATCACATAGGATAATGATGGCTACATTTCCATGCCCTCCAAATCTAGTGGTGGTGGAATATTGAATTGATGTACCTTAGAGCCTTCACATGAAGTCTATGTCATTTCTTTATAAGATTATTTATCTTCTAATTCAACCGCAAGAATCTCTCTCCTATATCCTAGCCTTATATTGTATTATTGCATTACAATTAGGTCTTCCCTATAAGGGTTTCCATTTGGATGAACAAAAAACTATCATCAAAAACTTGTGATGAAGATGACACTTGCAAGTACTAGATTTTCATTGGAAAACTTGTGATGAAGATGAAACCTCTAACTACTAGTCTTTCATCGAAAAATTGTGATGAAGATGACACCTCTAACTACTAGTCTTTCATGGAAAAGTTGTGATGAATATGGTACCTAAAAATATTAGACTGTCATGGAAAACTTGTGATGAAGATGACACCTACAACCAATGGACTATCATGGAAAACTTGTGATAAAGATGACACCTACAACTATTAGACTCCCATGAAAAACTTGTGATGAAGATGACACCTCCTACTACTAGTCTTTCATGGATAACTTGTGATGAAGATGACACTTGCAACTATTGGTTTGTCATTAAAAACTTGTGATGAAGAGGACATCTGCAACTATTGGATTGTAATGGAAAAGTTGTGATGAAGATGACACTTGCAACTACTAGGACATCATGGAAAACTTGTGATGAAGATGGCACCTCCAACTACTAGAATGTGATGGAAAATTTTATCTCTCTTAATTCAAATTGGGGTGGGGAGAGAGAGAAATTGGGGCACCTCCATAATTATATCCATACATTCACCAGAGTGCTTATCAACATATTTCATTATTTTAGATCTACACTAAATTGGCTATCAATATCGAGCATTAAATTTTCTTTTATCTTGAAAAGAGCTTCAATAATTTGTTTGGCTATTTGAGAAGAATATTGTTGTAGGTTTCCTTGTTTTTCATGGTGATGCACCCTTGGCTCAATTTCAGACCCTTTTTCCTCCTATTCTTGACATACACACAAAAACCCATCAGTGAATTTTTCTCCATGATAAAAATCAAAGATGAAGTTGAGTAAAATGAATTAACATACCTCATAGCCTTCACATAAAGTCTCCATCATTTCTTTAGGAGATAATTTATCTTCTAGTTCAAGGAAAAAAAAGTCTCTCCTATATCCTGACCTTACATTGTATTATTGCATTGCAATGAGGTCTGTTGAGTAAGGGTCATCATTTGGATGAACAAAAAGTTAAATGATTCCAAGACTCACAGTCTGAGATCTAGAAGATAAACTTTCCTTGATAGAATTGGCATTTTAATCTTTGTATTAAACTCGCTGTGCATCGTCCCTCCACCACACTATTTCTGTGGTGGGATTTGGGTAGTCTTTGGTAATACACGTGTTTTCCTTACAATGTTTCTAATTACTCTCATAGTATTCTAAACCAAATGATAGAGTGATTGAAAAATGTGATGGTTCTAATGTGTCCCATGCATGGCTCATTCAAAGCACAAAACTCAAGATTTAGATTTTTTTATAGTGCCCTAGTTGATCCAATCATTTATTTGATGAAATTAATCCATTTTTGGGTAGTTTCTTGATTAAATGGGGCTAATTAGGCCTATTGGGCCTTTGAAAAACTAACTACACTTTTACATAAAGTGTTATGTCTAGTAAAGTCATTCTAGACATAACGTGATTGTGTTATGTCTAGTATAGTCATACTAGACATAAAATGATCACATTATGTATAGTATGATCATTCAATCATACAAAGCATAACACGATCACATTTAGGCTTGGTAGTAAGCCTGTTTAACTACCCAAAGACTTGGTTTAATGTTTCCCCTCCATTTTCATTGCTTTAGATGTTTTTTCATCTTCTAAGATCAATTCTCATCTTTCACTTCATCAGGTTTACAAATGGTGATGTGGAAATTTCTAAAATCACAACTATAATCTCACACATTTTCTTACCTTTCTAATGATATGATTTTTTTAAAATTTTGGACAAGATTAGCATTGTGAAGTTGATTTTTCTATATCAGTGTCTAGATAGTCCTCTCAAACATATGTCTAGCATTTTAAAATATTTTTTGATCTACTTAACCAAATGAAAAATAAATTAGATATTATTGTTCTACACTTGATTTTATAAGCTTAAAAAAAAAGTGTTGATTTTAGATTATTTTGATGCAAGTTATGCCTAGCGCACAAAGAGGTACTGGAATTTTAGGATGGGGTCACTTCAAAAAATCATAGAAAAAAACTACTCATCATAAAATTATGAAAAAATACAAAAATTCTAGATCTCACTCTTACCTATCATCCTACTAAAGGGTTTTTCATAATACTAAATATAACTAAATGTTTTGTTGAGTGCACAAAAACAACTATGTTATGTTTTTCAGTAAAAAATATGAGCAGTTATTTGTGCACACAGGATTTGACTCTCTTAATCTTATCCATTTTAAAAAAAACTTTAGTATTTTAGAAACTAGATACATAATACAATTTTTATGTTTTACACATTTTCTTATTTTGAGTGCATGACCTTCAAATGGGTCTTCCAAGATAAGGTTTACTTGATTTAAGAAAAAAAAGTGTTCACTTAAACCCACTTTTTGCACAACATCTTGGTGCACATACCCTAAAATGATACTATAAAAAGTTTATTTCTTCTTTAATTTAATTATTCTTTTAACAATAAAGGTAAATATATATGTTTTTAATCTAGTTTTTAAATAATTAAAATAATTATTACAGTTTTTTACTAATTAAAATATTATAAAATTCTTGAGTGAATAAAATAGAAATAAATATAAAAGCAATGATAATATCCTCACATTTTAAATCTTTTTTATAATAATATCTTCAAAATACTATATACTAACTTTAAGATTAATTTTTATATTAAAATTCAAATAAATAGTTTCTCAATATTATTTTCATAAGAAAACAAATATCATATTTTTGTGCTTGCAATGATAAGTGATAGGTGTTTGACAATTACATTATTTTTTAAAATATAATCTTTTTGTGAATAAATTAGATTATTAATAATTTTTAATTTAAATAACATAATATTTACAAAATTATTTTATATAGATTAATAAATATTATTGATTTAAATTTAATTTATCATATATTAAAAAAAATTCCAAAAAAAATCTATTATGCAAAATCAATAAGAGAAATAAAAAATAATATAAAAAAATATTCTATTGACTAAAGAAATTATAGAAGCTAAAACTCAATATGTAAAGAAAAAAACTAAAGTAATATTAAAAAATAATTAAAATAATTTAAAAACTAAAAGCTAAGTCAATTTTAAAAATCAAAAGTTAATTGAATAGAGAAAAAGCATGAGCTAAAAGTGGAGATAACAACTATTTAAAAAAAAAAAAAATAGGGAAAAAGAGAGTTAAAAGTGGAGATAAAAAGAAAAAGAAAAAAAGAAGAGTTACAAATGGAGAATTAAATAATTAAAAAAATTATATAAAACTTTTTTTTGATGAATAGTCATTTTTTATTAATAAATAATATACTAAGATTACAATTCACAAAAAAGGGTTGGGGATACAAGATCACACCACAAAAGTTCACATGGCCAAAGCCGGAATCAACATCTATTCATCAAAAAAAACATATAAGCAACATTGAGGCAGCTAAAGTAGTGCTAGCTGAGGGCGATGGTTCATCCCGATCATGAAATCCCTAGTCATCCCTGGGATTTGCAAGCAAGTTGGGAATAGTCCTGCCATCAACAACATCATTAGGGGCCTAGTCAACATCCTTGGTATCATGTCGCAGAAGTGAGATGGCCAATTCCATGCGAAAGGGCCACTTTCCAGAAACAACATGTCGTGGACCAGGAGGAGGAGCCACCGGGCCTAGGGACCAGTTTGTGCCACCGCAAGGTGAAGAAACTGAGCAGTGACACCAACCATCATCACCACTGTTGGGAGAGCAGTGGTGGGAAGCTTGTGAATGTGATGTATGTGAGCGGCGGCCAGAAGAGCTATGCCCTAATAGTGGCCTCTGGGCAATGTGGTATTAATTGAAGTAGTTGGAGGCATCTAGCAACTGTACAAATGAGATTGCCCCAATGATTAAAAAGCTCTTGAAGGTGGGCCAACTCTTGAGCCACCATGTTTGCTTGCACTTTGATTTGCATCATTACATTATTACAAATGCACACTTTAGTGTACATAGCAACATTTATATCAAGAAAACTATGAGTGAAAAGAATGACATTTCTATCTTTCCACTAAGTGAACAAAATCTCCATCCTAAAAGTATGCCAGATCTGGGTAAGTTTTCAAGGGAGCCTAGGGGAATCACCTAAAATAACCATATGCCATGAAAAGGGTTCAGGGCAAAATGGCTTAAAGAAATCATGAATCTAGTGCCAATAATTTTGACCACATCTATAGAACCAAAGAATATAAAAGAAAGACTCTAGTTGTCCACAAAATGGACATTGAGGATCTGGAACTCCAATATTCTTAAGCTAAGGCTCAAGTGGAAGACCTTGAAAGCCAGACACTAAGAAAAATGTGCAATCTTGGGTTCTGTAATGGCACTCCAAATAGTGTCAAAGCATTTTCTCCACTGAGAAAGGGAAGATTGCAAATGCTAGCACTGCTTGAGGGTATCCACCAACAACAGATGGGGAGAAAGCCATTGATATCTCAAACTTGGTTTTTAACTAGTTATGGGAGTGACAGGATACCGCTTCTAGTCAATCCACCAAGGGAAAATAGACTAGATACCCACCTTATGAATTAAGCAACCTGGAATTACAAAAAGCAACAAGTCAAAAGTCTGCTAATCTGAATGGGCAGGACAGAACTGGACTTGCATATCTTTTCAAGATTTGAGACTCATGGAGACCCTAGAGAAAATGTCTTTAGGAGTCTTGATGCCACATTTGAAAAAATGCAGAGCCCTAGCACCTTGAGTCTTGGCTAAAGGAATGCCCTAGATGGAAAACATAGGAGACCACTAAATCTTCTATTGGTTCGAAGAGATCTCATCATGGAACTCATCACCAAACCAACAAAGCCAAGGCTTGACAACTTCCCAAGCTTTCCATATGCTCTTGATAACAAAAGAGCTCTGTATATGCACAGGTTCTCATATGACGAGACTGGTTTGAAAGCCAATCCCCTTCCATGTAGGTCTATTGACAGGAAATTGAGAGGAAATGCAATGCCAAACCAAAATCTTCTAGGTTTCATCTCCAATGATAGCATGGATAATCCATTTTGCACAAAGAGCAAGGTCTTGCTTGTATGTGGAGAGAAGGTCAAGGCTTTTGGACTCTTTGGGGAGACAACAAAAATATCAAGCAACTCTGTGAAAGCCACGATGGTCGAAACTAAAGGACCGAAGAAAATCACAGAGAAATTGCTCTAATTTTTGATAGGAGGCTTTGGAAGGAGTCCACTAGGAAGAATAATAGACATGCATAGTTGCAATAACTTTATAGAAAATCTGGAATTTCCCCACAAGAAAAAGTAGTTTCATAAGCCAATAGTCTAACTTTTTTGAAATTTTGACAAGCATTGCATTCTAGAGATCAATTGGTGAAGCTTGAAAGGCAAAAAGAATGCCCAGAAAGAGGAAGATCTCCCCATGTGTGACCCATTTCCATTCAAACTAGTTAAGCCAAGGTGAAGTTGAAAAAAAAGAATGGCAATAACAGAGCATTTTATGCCATTGAATAGTAGAGCTAGAGGCTTGACAAAAAGAGTTAAGGAAATTCCAGGCATTAATGGTGTTTTCTTCACCCTCGAAAAGAGTGAGAAAGGAATCATTAGAAAAATGACCATTGACCAACTGGGAAGAGGAATTTGGAAAGGAAATTCCACAAACCAAACTTGAAGAGATAGAGTGGGCTAGCAAGTAAATAATAATATTAGTTAAATTAATAAATATTATATTAAAAATATTGCATGATTTAATAAGGGAGAGAAAGCTTTAATTTAATTAAGTTTATTTTAATTAAATTGCATAAAGTGTGTGCATGAAAATTAAAATATAGTAATTAAAGATAAAGGGTTTTTGCATGATTGCATGATCAAAGCCTTGATTTGGGGGAAAACTCTTTATTAAGGAAATTAGAGCTCATTTCTAGATACACAGGTTTGGAGAAGCCAATTTCCAAAAATAGTGTTTTCGAAGGAAAAGGAAGATTCTTGTGTGTTTGTGTGTTCATTATTTTAGCATCAGATCTAGGTACGATGTATGATCTTGTGGGTTTGTGTAGTAGTTGCTCGTTCTTCAAATTTCTATCTTCTTCGTATTTTTTGTGTTTCTATGTTCAAAATTTCTTTGGGTTGAAACCCTTATTTGAGAAAATTGATTTCCATTATAGAATTGTCTATGATTTAATTTGAAAAACTTTGGTAAATATTGAACTTTAGGGTTTTCAAAACCTAATGAAGTATGAAATTAACTTTTGTATGTGCTTTATGTGAAGTGTGATTTACTAGTGTTGGGGTTTTTGTGCTTTTCATAGCTTTGGCTAGTCAGGATGTTTACCAGAGGCTTGGGGGTTTGTTCTGTGATGTCATGATAATTTTTGTATATGATCTTTTATACTCAACCATGGTAATGTGTCCTGTATGCTCTATGACGTGTTTTGATCTATTGATTGTTATTGTTTTTAGTGTTCTTGTGTGAAATTAAGGTGAATGGTGTGACCCATCTGATATAACCTTTGAGTCTTCGATCATTTGTTTTTGGAATGTTTTCTAGTCACTTGTATAGGACTTAGGGGTTTGTATGATTTGTTCTTGGTGATGTCATGTTATGACATGGATTGGTTTATGTATACTTGATTTTGGGATTAGTCCTATTAGGATGATCGTATTGGTGGAATCCATGATTATGATCAGTATTTTTCAATACTTGTGTTGGCACTAAATTTTTTGAGAAACTTTGAGAAATCATGTCCCTTAAATGCTTTTTGATGCTAGTGTACCTGACTGTACCTTTGAGGCCTAAGAGGTGTTCAATGCTTCTAGCATCTTCCATTTAGTGCATCTACTTGTTCCATAGTGATAAATTACTGTTCTGAGCCATTTTGTAAAGTCTTGTTTTGAGCTAGTTCCAAATTTGCATTTTCACCTAAGTGTCAAACAACGACAGGAGGCTGCATTTGCAATTGAATATCTCACACCCAAAAATATCTCACACCCAGTGATGTTTCATGACTAGCCACTTTGGGAGTATCTAGTGTCCATACTTGAGAACCTATGTTTCAAATTTTGAGTCATTTTGAGTCTGTTTGACTAGGTTTTGAATCCCTCAAAGTTGGTCATTTAAATTTGTCATGTTGATGCACATTGCACATAATTCTGGGAAGCCTTGTTTGACGAGCTATAACTTTGACCTAGTTGACCAAAATGCTAAAATTTCTTTTGCGTTGTATTACAAATGTCAGAGACTTGTTATGTTTCAAGTTTCAGCTTATGACAAATCCATTTGATCAGTTTTCAAACATGATTCTAAACGCAATTTTTAAAGTTTTACTGGTGTTAGCATTTGCAAATTTGTCAGGACCCCCATTCAAGACATTATAACTCAAAACCTGTGATTGGTTAGATTGAATGGATTGTACCCCTACATTGCCCTCTAAAAATACTTTTAATGTGCCTAGTTGCAAGTCTTGATGAATCCATATGCACACTTTTTCAGGTCAATTCCAAACACAAAAAATGTTTTTGTCAGTGTTTTTAGTTTACAAATTTCAAGTAGCCTACTTTGAATGATTTCCATTTGCATCCTGTTATTTGTCATGAGCCCAGAACATAGATCCATAATGTCCTCATGATAGAGAACCAACACCCCAGTTTTCATTTTTCCAAGTGTCCATTTGCCTAGTTTTCAAAAGCCAAATCCGAACCCAATTTAGTGTTTTCTGACATGTTTTCTTGCAAGAAGTTCTGAAAGGTCAACTTTGACGATCAATATCTTTTGAACCTGAATTCATCATGAGATGAGATTCGACATGGTGAAAGTATGCAGAAGAGAGAATCATTGGATTAGTTTTCAGAGCTTCGTCAGAGGTTTGAGTCAATTTTTAAGGCTAGTCAAGGGACCTCCTAGCACCAAATTCACCGTTGCAGAAAGAGGTGAAACAAGTTTAAAAATGAGTTTTAATGATGTTCTAGTGATCAATTTTGATTCAAATCAATGCTAGATATTCAATGGGCAAGTTTGAAAGTTCAATTGTCTGAAAATGAAATTTTTTTTTAGCCGGACCCACTCTGGGGCCCGACTAATTGCATTAGGCTAGTAGATATGTGGGATTGTGCATATTTTGATAGATCGAAACAAATGTGACTCATTGAATATTAGATATACATATATGCCTTTTTCAAATCAATGGTATGCACAGGGGAGTAGGCACATAATGAATGAGACAGACTTGATTAGCAAATATAATGCATGATAGGTACAATC
The DNA here is from genome assembly GCA_028749045.1 of Cupressus sempervirens. Classification (NCBI taxonomy): domain Eukaryota; kingdom Viridiplantae; phylum Streptophyta; class Pinopsida; order Cupressales; family Cupressaceae; genus Cupressus; species Cupressus sempervirens. The sequence goes on along the minus strand of CM053791.1, from coordinate 88,010,003 downwards.
AAGCATTGAGTTACTAAAGTCTTATTCCTGAGATGTAAAATTATGGGAGGATCAATTTTGTAACACATTAAGCTATAACTCAACCTACAAAATCCAATTTGATTTTCTCTTCAGAGCCAATCAATTTCAAATAAGTAATTACTATCCATGGGATGTGGCTGGGATTAATGGATGAATTAAATTTGTCAAATTCTAAAGTAAGTTTCGAGACTTGAATGTACATTTATGAATAAACTTGCTTGATATACATTACACCACTTTTCATATATAGTAAAAGCCGCTAGCTAAATGATGCCAGTGCATAGAAATGACAAATCACAGCCAATATATATGAACATACAACATTTGATTCAGAACACATAAGTTTAGCTTCACTACCTGGCATGCTGGAGTGCATCATTATTACATCTTCAATGTCTAAGACATTTAGTGTAACGGGTAGGAGAAGTAAGAACCAGGGCATTGGAAATATACGTGAACATCAAATTTATCTGCCAGTATTCAAGGTCATGGTTTAGCGAATTTGGCAATACATGGATCATGCATAGAAAAGAAAAAAATAGTATATAGATGATGCCTTTTCTTGATGATTGAAAGCCTAGAAGCTTCAAGCAAGGGAGATCCATGCACCAAGGTAGATTAAAGTCACTCCATGTTGAGCAAGGAGGGATCTGCATTGCAAGAGTGAACAAGGCAGTGGCATTAAAAAATCTCACCATAGAAGAAAGGCACCAGAGATCATGAGCACCCCACGCATTCAGAAGATTATGCCATTAGCTGAAGAAAGCAGTCAAACAAAAGATAATCTCATGCCAAGTTTGAAGTAGCAAGGAGCAACGTTCATAGTAAAGAGAAGAAAGGAAGCCGACTAATGCATTAAAACTGAAAAGCCCCATGCCATTTGTTTTAAGAAGGAAGAGCTCACGCAAGGAGGTGCCAAGGAAAAATGAAGTCTGTAGCTCACATTTGACAAAGCACTCCACGCATTAAACAAAAAAACCTCCATGCTTAAATGAAGGAATAGGGTAGATTCAGGTTGGAAGCCACTTGTGAAGAGACTGAAGGCTGACCACAATAAAATTTTCAAGCCGCAACATGGAAGGAGGATCCATGTTTTTGCAGCATTGAATAGAGGAGCAGTTCACGCAGGTTGCAGAGGCGTTGATTCGATGTCATGGAAAACATATCTTCATGGCTTTTATCCCACATTGGTCAAATGTTGGGAATTTCTAATGTTTAAATAAAGGGCGCTCCTCAATTATGTATCTTGAAAACAAAGCAAGGCTTATAAAGCCATTGCTTCCGTGGTGGGACCGTTGGCCTATAGAATCATGTGGTTGATAGATGAATTTTGACAGTCAACGCAAGGAAGATCAGCGTAAGGGTGTGAAGATGAAGTTAAGAGGTTTGCAATCTTACGTTGAGGTTGTAAGAGTGGAATTGGCAATGTAAAGGAGTTTTGATGTTACACTTAAGCGTAAAAGTGAAAGGCATAGTTGAAGAAACCTGTTACACTCGTGTATGGTCGGGAGGTAGATTTCAAAGGGTCTCGATGATACGTGAAAGACGTGATATGTAAAAGCGTAAAGGAAATTTAGAAAGGCTCCTAGGACATGCTCAGGTGTGAGAGCATAAAGACAGTTAAAGCCCGTAGGCACGTAAAGGTAAAAATAAGGGGTTCTGACCTTACGAGAGAGAGATATGTGATATTATTATAATATTAATATTGTCATTGTGTGAATGAATGTAAACCCAAATTCAAAGGCCTCTGGTGCTATGGGGAAGAAACTAAGAAAATTATAATAAAATATTAATTAATTTAAAATATTTGAAGATGTGTCATGGCCAAGCAAGCGGTGACAAGTGGCGAGTGGAGAAAATATGGATTGTAGAAATGAACTCAAAATGAAAATTTAGAGATTCCCGTCCATGATTTGTTCAAATGAAAAACTTGAATTATTTTAAATTTTATATAGTTCAGACTATATAATTTTAAATTTTTTTGAATTTTAATGCCAAGCCACAGTCCAGAACTGATTTTTCAAATTGCTACTAGGGGGCATATTTTGTTCAGAATAGGCACTATAATATACTGCCAAAACTCAAAGAACCTGAATTTTCCAAATATGAGGTCAGTTCATGCACATGTCTTCACCAGTTCATGTTGTAGGCCAATTTGTGATTTTTGGGGGCGTTCTCAGCAAAATGAGTAGTTTTCACCATTGACCACCTAAATTGGTTAGAGGGCAGATTTAAAGGCTTGTTGGGATCCAAATGTGAAGAAAATCATCTTTAAGCAATTTTCTTGCATTTTGGAAATCACATTTCAATTGATTTGTTACTTTTACCTTGTGAATTCATTTTAACATCAGAAATCAATTACATCCTTTCATCATTACGTTTTGAGATATTTTATACCTCTGAGGCCAAGTGATGGGATTTTGATATTCAGTTGAAGAGAGAGGGTAGAAAGAGGTTTTTATCTTCTTGGGAAGGAATTCTAAGTGGACACTTGTCATCTCCTGATCAGATCCAATAATTTACTTCTTCCTATATCATTCCCTTTCTTTCTAACTGTAAGGGTTCTAATTTTTTCATTGTGAGACCATTGTTGGTAGGAAATTTTTAGTCATTATGTGAGACCACCTCTTTGGATCCAGAACTGTGATTCCACCTTCATTCTTCAACATATTCTCTTTTGTATGAACAGTAGTAGGAAGGAATATATAGATAGTTCAGATTTGTTAGGTTGTTTCATGTTTTTCATTTCATGCATATGACTGTATAATTTCAAGGAAATAATACAAAGAGTAATAGATGATTGAGTTTCAGTTGAATCTTGTCTCCATTCTCAGTGAGTTATAATATTTTACGACCTTTGAACAAAGAGCCTAGGTCATAGTTGCAATCCCTTAAGGCTATATGTTGTTGTTTCATTGTCGCTAATAATTCAAGGAATTGTGTAAATGCTTCATAGAAATAAATAGGGTTATAGATTTATTGAGGAGGATATTAGGTAAGAATGAGATTTAAACCGAACATAGATGTCTATTTAGAAGTTGAATACATAGATCAGATATTTGAAGATACACATATGCCTCAGATATTCATATGTATGTTTTTGATTCATAGATTTTCCCAATGGTTAAGGCACTGACCAGTTATAGGATCATTAAAGTCCTGCTGCTGCATATATGAGGGTTTGTTGAATTCAACATTATTAATCAAACGTTCTTTCCCTTTCATGTTGAAGGACCTAAATCTTTAACCCTCACTCAGCTTATGAGATTCATAGCTTTTCATTTAGCTACTGTAGATCTGTGTCATTTCATGAGTCATTAGGAGAAATAAGGGTAAAATCTGCTTAATAGATTAAGGGATATGTTTTTGCACTAGTATGGTATCATTTGAATATGAAGTCTACCCACCTAGGTTTAGCAGAGCCTGAAGTAGAAGAAGGGTCATGCCTTATAGTTGGCCTGGTGTTAGAAATGGCATGTTGAAAATGGGAGTTAGCTGCCCCTGGATATGTCATATTCTCATTGGGATAATTGAAAACCTGGTAACATTTTCAAACTCTAACAACTTGTTAGTTGCTTGTTTAAGAATTGATGTATGGTATGTGGTCTTTTGTGATCTTTTGATTTTATTGAGCTTAGGGTAGGTTATCTATATGTTAAGTTGAGAAGTAGCTTGCAATGGAGGCTGGGGCCCAAAGTGGCTACCAGGGTAACCCATTATAGGTTATTTAATAAGTGATAACATTTCATTAAATTGGTTTAAAATGAATTAACAAGATATTGGTACCATAGAAAGTCACTAAGGGGTCAGAGGATTAAAAGACTAGCCGGGTGTGTAAGCTAAAAATGGAACTCAAGACTCACACTTCAACATAGTCCTTATTTGTTAAATGCATCAAGGAATGAACATTAATTGTTCATCTTAAATGATTAACAAGGCAACTTGTTGCCTTCTATCTAGGTGGCGTTTTATGCTCTTAGAATGAGTTTAGTAACCGTGACCATTGCTAGAATGAAGGATTTCTTTAGAATGTATTTCAAGATTGAACTAGAATTAAACTAAATGTATGCAATATTGAACTATGAACAAGTAAAAATTAACCTAGATGTATGCAAAATAAAGCTAGAATTCATATAAGCTAGAATGATAGATTAAGCAAGCTAAATATCAAGAATGCTAGAAATGCTAGAAGGCTTAAAACTGACAGAATTATGATGCATGAGAATTCTATCTCTAGCTCTTAGAATGTCTTGTATTTATAGATTTTTCCAAGGGCTTGGGGCAGAATTGAGAATTTACCATGGTGAAAGTGAAAATGAATTAAAAATCATTTCAAGGGAATCCACTTTGATTTAAAAATTCATAAATGAAGGTCCCATTTGGATTATTTTATTCAAAATGGAGAACCCATTTTGATTTAAAATAATGAGCATTTTGAATATAATAATAATTCATGAATCCACCTTGGAATAGAATAATGATTTATGAATCCACCTTGGAATAAAGAAATGATTTAACTACATTTTGAATAAACAATGAATATCTTTGATCCCCATAATGAATAAAATATTAATTATAGAATAAACAATGAATTTCCTTGAATCCCACTCTGAATAAAATATTCATTATGGAATAAACAATGAATATCCTTGAATTCCACTTTGAATAAAATATTCATTATGGAATAAACAATAAATTTCCTTGAATCCCACTCTAAATAATATGGAATAAACAATGTATATCCTTGAATCCCACTCTGAATAAAATATTTATTATGGAACAAACAATAAATATCCTTGAATTCCACTCTAAATAAAATATTCATAAGTCAAATGGGGTCCTCTTTCAAATATAAAAATAATATTTGAGGATAATTTCTTATTTAAATTAATTTGAAATTGATACTCGTGCAAAATTCAAATGGGTTCAAATAGTTGATTTGTTTGAATTCTTTTAATTCTTTGATTCAATTAATTCAATTTGAACCTTCACCATGAGAAATAATTATGCATTTTTGAAGGATTGACCAATATTGGGTGATTATGTTTGGCCCTCTTTGAATTGATGTGCAAGTAGCGCATTGATTCAAAGAATAGTCTAAATTGAAGTGTAGAATGAGAATTGAGATTGGTTCCAATTTTGATAAAAAGATCGATTGATAAGATTTTTAGGACTATCTTTAGAACAAATCTTAGTCCTTTAGAGTCAGGGTTAGAATGCTCCAATACTAGTTCATGTTTAGATGTAGATTTGCAGAATTGTCCCTAGAATGAGGATCAATCCTTACGAGTTAGGGTTAGAATGCCCCAATACCTATCTAAGAGATTGTCATGATCTGTAGAATTGTCCCCAGCATGAGGCTCAATCCTCAAGAGTCAAGGTTGGAATGCCTTGATACCTGTTTATGACAATACCAATCACGATTCATAGGATTGTCCCTAGAACGAGACTCAATCATTAGGAGTCAAGGTTAGAATGCCCCGATACCTGTCCATTAAAAGGTGATTGAAAAGAGTTTTAAGACTATCTCCAGAATGAAGCTTAATCCTCTAGAGTCAGGGTTAGAATGCCCTGACACTAGTTTATATTTAGATGACAAGACTTATCATGAGTCATAGGATTATCTTTAGAAAAAGGCTTAATCCTCAAGAGTCAGGGTTAGAATTCCTTGATACTTGTCCATCGAGCTATGATTTGAGTTGTTAAAAGTTTGATTGATAGAAAATCAATGACTTGATTGATCAATAGTAGTTGATGTAAGATTTGATTGATGATTCAAGATTTGATTGAAGAAGCAAGATTTGGTTAATAGAAATGTAATGATGTAATCAACCTGCTGCCTTGGGAACAAAATTAGAAGATGATAAATCAACAATATTGATGTAGAGAAACAAATTGTGATTTTGATCCTGAAAATAGACTCAAGATTATCGAATTTAGAAGAGGTGATGAAATGCAAGTCATGGTGAATATTCTACCCCCTATTTTAAAAAAGACAAGTCAAAGAGCTATGGGATCTATGTGGAGTGCAAAGCTAAGAGAAAATGCAATCTTAAGACTTTGGTTACTAAACTTCTAAGTTCATCATAGACCAATATGATATAGTACAATCACTATTGGTTCAACCATAGCAATATGAATACTTTATCATACCCAATCAATATGTACATAAAAAAATATATTTACAATAATTAAAAAAAGTATGATAATTGCAAAATTGTCACAATAAAACACCATAGTCAGAAAATAAAGAAAAAAATCATATTTTTCATCCTGGCTTCTCTAGTCTTAGACATCATCGAGTTGCTAGAAAAATCATGACTGAAAAAAGTAAACATTGCGTAATCTTCGTGTGCATGTTTTTTTGAAGAACAATTATATACAATAGTATGAAATTTGTTGCCATGTAGAAAATAAAGCCAGTGATAGAACCATGTGTGTTTGTTGACAAGTGTAAATAAAAAACCCATTGTAGCAGATAGTTGAAGGTTTGTCTATTGTGATAATATATTTGGATACACATAGGATTCAACCAAGTAAAGATTGGATAAATCATTGCTATAAAGAATCTTACAAATTTTTTTACATGTGATGTGTTTGTCAAAGTGTGTTAGTTTTGGCTTGTTTGGAGGACAAGCATGAGTGCACATGAGAAGTGTCTTTTGGAAGAAACAAGAGTGCAATGCAACTATCAAAAGGCATTATGTTCAATGTGCTAGCAAGATAAAGTTGTCAAATTTTATGTATTTTACCTAATATAGATTTGATTGACATTATGGCACATCATAGGTGAATATCCAACTTGTGCATAAATAAGTGAGCGAGTCTTAATGAGTTGATTCATAGTGTGCTAAAAGTATTGAAAGACTCCAAAAATTCATAAGAAGATAGTTGTATCTATTTGTGGGAAAAAATAGCCATGGCAAGATCACAAGAAAAATTGCAACAAGAGCATCAGATGGGAGAAGAAAAGCTTGGAGGATGGGTGGACGATGATAGTGATAGTGTGGCAAATAGAATGTAGTAGAGAAGATATAAAAAAGAAAAGCATAGCCAATCAGAAGCAAGCAAAGCATGCTCTCATCAAAATGTGCATTGGTGTGAACGGGAAGTCATAGAGACAAGTCAAGGTGAACTACCCCAGGAGCCAAGAAAAGAAAATGAGGAGGATCCTACCTTGCTATAGATGTTAGCTAAAAGTATGACATAGATCGTAGGGAAAAATGAGGAAGTGGAGGAGATTGAATCTCCAAGTGATGGGACACAACTAGAAGATAACAACATGCTTGTTTGCTTTATTGATAGCTAGATAGAAGATCAAATGCCTATAGAAAAGGCTACCCTAGTCATTGAGAAAGAAACTATAGTGAAGCCAGTGGCATCACCATTTGGCATGGAAAGAACATCTTGGGGGGAATGATCAACTTATCTGTAGAGGAGACAAGTGATCCTATCATGTCTTCATTTTTTCCCTTTAAAAAAATGTAGCCTGGGGTTGTCCCACAACCAGTTCATGATGTGGTAGTGGTGATGGAAATGGAGCTAAAAAAAGAATTAGAGGTGGAGATGGAGCGAGTCGATAACATAGAGAAAGATGCAAAGTTCTTTCAAGGGTTAATCAAGAGAGCCCAAGAAGATGGAGTATGTGAGGAAGCAAAGCAAGTAGAAGCAATGCTGGTAGCAAAAGAAGCGTGAGCAGAGACTGTAGAGCTATCTCTAGTTGTAGAATGAGAATCGGTGGAACAAAACCACAATGAGATGGTGTTGTTGTGAGCTCAAGTGGAAGCATTCAGAGAAACTATGGCAAATACTAATGCCATAGCGTACCAGTTGCAAGAGAAACTAAGTGTAGCCAATGCAAGGATCACCCACTTCATGAATAAGATGCATGAAGTGAAGCATGAGAGGGAGTCTTTGAAAATGACTATGAATACCTATAGGATAGAATGGGAAATCACTCAACAGGTGACAATGTTAGTTGGGACAGTGAGACTATGGTCAGATATGAATGAATTTTGAGAGCAGTCAGAGAAGCTTGTGCGAGAGGTGGCAGACTACATGGGATTGTATCATTAGGCAGTCCCTCTAGAGCATAGGAGAGGAGTATCCTTCTCAGATAGAACATTTATGACATAGATGAACACTATGTTGAGATGTGGCCATATCTTGATTCCTATGGATAAAATTTGGAAAGGTGCAAGACTGACACCAGGAGCTTCATCATCTAGAACTACACAAACAGGAGTGGGAATGCCACCTGTTGGGAATCTAAATATCCAGCCTCCATGAGGAGGAGCTCAATGAGCATTTTTTTTATGTTTTGTCTTTGCATGTTTGTAATTGATGCTTGTTACTAATAAAATGCATATTTTTTTGTTTTCCAAACATTGTCTCATATGTCTATCATGTTGTGAAAGTGTTTTTGACTTTAAAATTAATTAGTTAAGAATATCAACTTGAGACCTCACCAATATTTTCATATGAACCCAATTGAGCTACAAAAACCTGTCCCAAAGGAGCAACAATTATAGACAGACACCAGATGGATATGAAAACATTGGATCATTGGTTTTAATATTCTTAGCATTTTAAATTTGATGATAGTAAAATGAATGTTTAGAAATTTTTGGAGTTTTGTGAATGTTTTTGGGAATTTTGATTTTTTGTTTTGTTTTTTTGTTGATATATGGATGTTTTTGGTAGTCTTCAAAAGTAAAGCTTAGCATAGGTCAAACAATTTTAGTTTTTAGTTTTCAAGTTTGGTATAAATGGATTGATGTCATGTTTGAAACTCATAGTGTGAGTGTGAGAAATATCTGTAGCAAAGCAATAGTAGAAAGACACAGTTAGAACAACTGGTGATTGAAGTGAGAGAGAGAGTTTCTTAGAACAATAAAAGAATCTCATGGTAGCAGAGCTATAATAGACAGACTTAGTTAGAACAATTGGTGACTGACGCAAGATAGACTTTCTGAGAGTATATGACATTTCCCCCTAGAACAGGTAGGTTGCCCCCTAGACTTATGACCGATTTCAATCCATGTAGGTATGAGAAATGTTTTGAAGTTAACTGAGAGTTTATGCACAAGTGAAGATAGAAAAGGTAAAGCATAAAACTTGCAGAGAGAAAATCACTCAAAGCAGGAAAGAAAAAAGACAACTGTATAGGAATGTAGAGCATTTGTTTGGATTTTTAGATTTTGTACTGGTATTATCAAGATGGTTATTATAGGTTTTCACCAGGATAATGATTTTTTTAAGGACATTTAGAATTTTTTAGAATTTTTGAGCATCATATATGATTTTCTTTAGAGATATCTAGCTCTCAAGCATGATCACATTGGTTTGTCCCCAATGTCTAGCAAGGTGTAGGACAAGATGTAGTAGTAATTTGGTGGATAAGTAGAGATTGATAGGCAAGTAATATGAAGCAAGTGAAAGTGATCCTCAAGGATTGACTCCTCAAGAGTACCCAGGCTAAGTAAAAGGATATAGCAATATGGTGTAATGGAAGGTAGCATGTAGGATATTGACATGATGTCATGAAATGTAAGTTATCCAAGAGAATGGACATGTCAAGAGGTTTATAAGAACCAATTTTTTTTTTATTATTTATTTTTTGATCAAGATCAAAGGGTAAAGTGAATAGGATAGCAAAGTTTGGTATGGAGGCTATGAGATGTGGGATACACAAGATTATGATAAGGAAACCAATAGATAAGATAGCCAATGCTCATAAGAAAAGCAACTTTGTTAAGATCAAATGTGAAAGAGTAGATAGATGGGTGATAGAAGAATTACACATGATGCTTGTTTGCCAAGTTTTCATCATGGTACTTGTCCAAAGTGCCACATGAAGTGGTTTTCACCGTAGGACATATTTATTTTTATTTTATTTTATTCTACCAAGGTGCCACAAGAAGTAGTTTTCACCAAGGCATTTTTTTTTTTTGAATTTTTTTGAATTTTTTTATAGAAAGAGTCCAAGCCTTTTTCAATTTTAATAGTGCTCCTATTAGAAAGATAAGTCATTATAGGCCAAGAACATAGAAATTTATGCTCAAAGATGTTGATAGGGTAATGAAAGGGACATTGTAGGGAAAGGAGAGGTAGATGAATCATAAGGTTGTAGGTTTTGGATGGATAGATGGAGGATCGATAATAGGGAAGTGTAGGCTTCAAAGGATTGTAGAAGGGTAGGTGTGAAAGTGGGAAAGTGTGAAAGTGGGAAAGATCAACAAAGAAACACACCTTGAAAGGTAGTGGAATGATTGAGTAGATATGGATGAGATAGCTTGAGGTTTAGATATATGAGATGGTATACTAGTTTTAAAGGAAGATGGAGTGGAAGACTTTGAAACATTTTTAGGAAGATGCTTGGAAGAAGATGGAGTGGAAGCCTTTGGAAGCTTGAATGTCAACTTTGATTTATTTTCAATATTTAAGTCCTTCAAAATAGACTTGGGAAACCATATAGCTTTTGATTTTTCATTAGATTCTTTAGATCGTATTTCTTCCATAATGGATTTAGGAACCCATATTTGCTTTGATTTTGCAACAATGGACCTTTGTGGTCTTTTTTGTGCATTTCCTTTCTTAACATTCACATGTCGATTAGAGGAGACATAGTGATTATTTTAAAATGGATTCTCATGTTTATTTTTATGTTGATCATCCAAATTGCCTCCAAAAGACATGGGACTTGTGGATGAAGAAGGTTGATATGGCTGGTTTAGATAGAAAGCTTTATGTGAAGGACTCAAAGATTTGTATCTTTGTTGATCTTGAGGTAGGGTAGGAGGAATAGGTAATGAACTAAGAGTAGAATTAGGAGACAATGGAACATAAGGTCCCAAAATAGATGGAAGGTTTGAAGGCTTTAGTTAGATGGATAATAACCAAGGATATATTTAGAAGATAGAAATAGATAGTGGATAGGGATATCAACATCCTTATAGTGAGCAACATGACCTCGGCCATTAATAGACTTATGAGTAGCTTTTATAGGAGAAACACCATTGATAGTGAAGAGATAGTGAAGGACTATTTGGAGTGGGAATTTAATAGGAGTAGTCGAGCATGAAGGTTTTGGATCTTTAGTTTGAGTAGTGTGGTAGAGGTTTACAACTAGGTCAAGATTAGCTTGTCTTTCTTTTAGAGGCAATCCTTGGGGGTACAAATAGTCAATAGTGAAAGTAGTTGGTTCTTTATTTGGTGGAGGTATTTTGGAAAGCTTAGATGCTTTAGAAGGTGATGACATGTTGGTAGAGGTAGAAGTTGCATTTGAACCATTACTAGACATGGTTTCATGATGTTGATCAAGCTTGAGAGTAGTATCTTTGAAATATAAGTTCTTAGGTTTTGGAATTATACCCTCATCAAATAAATCTTGGATTTTATTTTTCAACTCCATGCAATGTGAAGTTTCATGTAGATTATGTCTATGATAGGCACAATAGTTACTCATAAAGCAGACTCCTGCCAAAGTGGCTTTAGGTAAAACAATGAGTTTGTTTTCAAGAAGTTCTTCCAAAGTTGATTCATAATATTTTCCCAAAGGGGTGAAATCAAACTTTGGTTTAGGTTCCTAAGGTTTTCCTTCAAAGATACTTCTAGATTTCTTATGTGTTTGTGCATTGTTCTTAGATGGCTTGGATTTAGCATCATAGGAAGTTGATGGTTTGGTATCATTGGAGGAAGGAGAATAATCCCACTAGGAGAATTTGTTTGATGATGTGTCATCTTCTTCTTTTAGTCTTTGAAGTTGAGCACTTATTGTTTGGAGTTGTTTCTTCATGTTTAGAATAAGTATGACTTCTTCCTCACTAGGAATGTTGGATTTAGCACATTTGTTGTTAGCCACTGTAATGTCTTAGGTTTATGTGAAGCAAGAAAACTTTCTTTCACCCTTAGTTGCAATAGTCATAGGTAGAAAAAGTTTGCCATGTTTAGACCAAGACCACACTTAAAATGTCATCTCAAAGTAGGTGTAAGTGATAGCAAGGGTGATGTATTCTAAGGTATGAATGGTCAAAAGAGTGGCTAGAACAACCAAGATATATGACTATCGTGAAAAAAAGGGATAAAAACACAGTAGAAAAAGTAGAATAGTGAAGCAAAGAGACTAGTTCAAATGTGGGTCATGAGTTTTCAACCGAGATGGTTTAGTTTTAGATAGTTGCAAACAGAGTTGTGTAGAGAGTTTTACTAAAATAGACTATTGAAAATTCAAGATGGTAGAGTTATCATTTCCAAGCAATTTCTCATCAGATGGTTAACTCATTATTTCAATAGTTTTTACTTGTTTGATGTTTATGTAGATTTTAAACTTTGAATACTCAAGCACACCAAACACATCAACAGTCCTATGAAGATTTTCAACTAGGATATACAAAGATCAACTATGGGTGTCCTTGATATACACAAGGTATGTGAGGCTCAAATTTGTAGATGAAAGAAAATAATGCCACATAGTTGGGAGGAGACGGTAACCAAAATCTCCACCTTCACTTTCCAAAGGTATAAAGTTCTTTGGGGCTTAGCCAAGAGTGACAAGATTATACTTCCAAGAGAAGTGTCTTTTTATTCACCTCTCGATATTTATACTCTGCCAGAACATGAGAGTTGAGGTCATCCCAAGGGGTGATGAAATCCCCAAGCAGGCCTCCTAAAAAATAAAACAAGTCCGCTTATTTCTTGTGCACTCAAGATCACCCAAAGGCACAAGAGGAATGAATATTAAAGAATTATTAAAAATCAAATTTTGATCCAAAAATTATGCAATTTTTGCTGTGTATGCCAGCCATTTTTCAAAACCTTTTAAAAAAATGTAGATCAAAATATGTTATTTTTGGGCTCAAATAATTCACATATGATAAATGATTAAAAAATTATAGAAAATAGAGCGTTTATCAAAAAATCTAAAATTTTGTAAGTGATTTTTCCCTATTGTCTACAACCTTTAATAAAAATTTCAGACCAAAATTCATCAATTTGGTATACTTTTTATGATTTTTATGAAAAATCATAAAAGTATTACAAAAATTGAATTTTTATCAAATTTTTTTTAACTTTAGAACATGAGAAGGAAGAAGAACATTAGAAATGGAAGAAGAATAAGATGGAGAAGAGAAAGAGGTCTCTCAAATGCTCATTCCAATGCTTGTGATTGTTGGATGTCTTCTCGAAGTGTCTTCAAACCTGCAACAATATAAACTTGCACAAACAATATATAAACAAAAACTAAAATGCACAATCGAAAGAATGAGGCTTCAAGCCCCACGGTGGGCACCAAAAATGTTTAAGCTAAAAATGGAACTCAAGACTCACACTTCAACATAGTCCTTGTTTGTTAAATGCATCAAGGAATGACCATTAATTGTTCATCTCAAATGATTAACAAGGCAACCTATTGACTTCTATCTATGTGAGGTTTTATGCTCTTAGAATGAGTTTAGTAACCATGACCATTGCTAGAATGAAGGATTTATTTAGTATGTATGCAAAATTGAACTAGAATTAAACTAAATGTATGCAATATTGAACTATGAACAAGTAAAAATTAAGCTATATGTATGCAAAATAAAGATAGAATTCATATAAGCTAGAATGATAGATTAAGCAAGCTAAATATCAAGAATGCTAGAAATGCTAGAAGGCTTAAAAATGACATAATTATGATGCATGAGAATTATATCTCTAGCTCTTAGAATGCTTTGTATTTATAGATTTTTCCAAGGGCTTGGGGTAGAATTGAGAATTTACCATGGTGAAGGTAAAGATGAATTACAAATCATTTTAAGGGAATCCACTTTGATTTAAAAATTCATAAATGAAGGTCCCATTTGGATTATTTTATTCAAAATGGAGAACCCATTTTGACTAAAATAATGAGTATTTTGAATATAGTAATAATTTATGAATCCACCTTGGAATAGAATAATGATTTATGAATCCACCTTGGAATAAAGAAATGATTTAACTACATTTTGAATAAACAATGAATATCTTTGATCCCCATAATGAATAAAATATTCATTATAGAATAAACAATGAATTTCCTTGAATCCCACTTTGAAAAAAATATTCAGTATGGAATAAACAATAAATATCCTTGAATCTCACTCTGAATAAAATGTTCATTATGGAATAAACAATGAATATCCTTGAATCCCAGTTTACCATTGAGATCCAACCATTGGATGCCATTGTTGGATGTGTTTGTGCAGATGTTCCTTTCTATATGTTCTTGTATTTTTATGATGGATGGTTATACTTAGTGTATTGTATTTGATTTCATAGATCTTACAAGATGATGTAATTTATTTCATGATGTATATTATTTCAGCCTTTCATACCCTGTGACCTGTACAGTTGATGATTGTGCATTCTATTTATTTCCAAGTGCCATCATATATAATTGTATATTATTTAAATGGTTTCATACTAGTATATTATTATTTGATGTGGATTTATTATATATTATATTTATTATTAATTAAACTTAAATGCGATTCAACATCATGGGACCCTTAAGAGTTGTAACCTGTTTATGTGTTGTTGATGTATGAGTGTATGTTAATTATTTTTGCTATATTATTCTAGTCTTGTTTAGTTATTATCTTTAAAAAAAAAGTTTGGAAAACTTAGTAAAACTTTAGGTTTGTTCTTTTGGATCCCTGGCGGGGTGTTACATCTGGTATTGTAGCCCAAGTTTCTACAATGGGAGCTCTGGGTATATTGGAACGCTACTAGTTGCAAACTAGTTGAATTGAAACAAAACTTAAACTATTATGTGTATCTATTACAAACTTGAACACTTGAGCTAGTTGAACTGAAATGAAACGTAAATAGTGTTATGTATCTTTTACAACTTGAACACTTGGAAACTTGAATCTTGAATCTTGAATCTTTAGACTTGATACTCGAAACATAGAAAAAGATAAAACATGGATAACTCTTGAGTTTATTTTCAAACATATTTTCTTATGACTATGCTTGAAGGTAGTATGCCTTTGATTGTTTTCAAAAATATTATATTGATCTTTTGTTTGGCGTGTTTTAGGGGATCTATTTCAGTATTTATTAAAAAGATAAATGTTGGATCAATATGGTTTTTGGTTTATTATTAAAGCATAATCATATTGCTCTAAGTGATTGAAAGTGTACACATAGTTAACTTATTTGTATTAGCTTCTTAAATGAGATTTTTGATTTGACATTGTAGATAGTACTCTTTGAATTTTATTTACCCTAGTCATTATAGTGGGCTTCTAGGAGTAAGCCTAAGTCTAGGGGGAGTGGATGTAATACCTAACCCTAGTTTAGTTTATCTTTCTTGTAGGGTTCCAGGAGTAAGCCTAATTCTAGGGGGAGTGGATGTAATGCCTACCCCTACTTGACTTTTTTGATTTGTTTTGACCAGATTCTTTTAGGCATGTGCTATGATTATGTTGGATGATGATATATATGTTCATGCATTGTCTTTTAGTTATTGAATGATATCAGTTAGGTGGATGATTTTTATGTGGTTTCTATGGATACTTACCCCATACTTGCATGTGTATGGTGTGCATGTGTGTTTTCTTTATGTCTGATGTTTTTGATGTGGTTGAGGAAGGGAGTCATAGTCACCTACTAGTCAAGATCTACATGATACACCACTTCTTGCCATTGCCTATTTAGTTTAGAATATTGTATCTGTACATGCGTGGATTTTATGTAGATTGCAAGCACCAAGTATCGACTTCTCTGAATTGCCAGGATGAGCGTACCCTATCATAGTATTTCAATGGTATAAGTGGGGAGATAACTCTTGAGTTCAAATCCTAAACCTTAAGCCAATTGTCTTAGAAAATAGGACAAGAATATGAGTTAGTTTACTCGTCCAAATTCGTCAAGTGATTGTGATTTTAACCCTCGAATTTGATTTTTGTCCTGTCTTCAGTTGAGTTGTCATATTTGGTTTTGTGGGTTTGTTGTGATTTTCTGTTATAATTAAATCATATTAAAAGATAATTTAATGATTTAATTTAATGGAAATTTTATAAAGAAATTTCATATTTAATTAATTGAGAAATTAATTAAATAAAAGAATTAAATTTAAAGATTTTATTAAAGTTCTATTTTGACGTATTTATATTTATTTAATTTAATGATAATTATTTAGGAGTTTTATTTTAATAATAAACTCTAAATAATGTTATTAATTAAGTTGATAAATTTATTTTAAAAAATGTCTCGTGAATTAATTAAATAAAAGAATTAAATTTAAAGATAAAATTATAGTTCTAATTTTGTCATATTTAAAATTATTTAATTTAATAATAATTTATTTACGATTTTTATTTTAATTAATAAACTCTAAAAAATATTATTAGTTAAATTAATAAATATGATATTAAAAATGTCTCATGATTAATTAAAGTGAGAAAGAAAATTAATTTAATAAAGATATTTTAATTTAAATTGCTTAAAGTTGTTGCACGAATATTTTATATAGAAAATTTGATATTTGATTATATTTAATTAATTAAAAAATTAATTAAATAAAAGAATTAAATTAAAAAGATTAAATTAAAGTTCTAATTTTAGCATGTTTATATTTATTTAATTTAATAATTATTATTATTTAAGAGTTTTATTTTGAATAAACTCTAAATAATATTATTAGTTGAGTAATAAATATTATTTGATTAAAAAGAAAATATTAAAATATGTGAGTGTTTGATGAATTAAAAACTAATTAAATTTAGGCTTTAAATAAAAGGTCTAAATTTAGAAAATTAGTTAAAGAAAGATTAGAATATGATGTTATTTAATTAATTAGAAATTAATTAAATATGTACTTCAGTTTAAAATATTTATTTTAAAAGTTTTATTCAAGAAGTTGGATAAAAATAGAATTAAAATATTAAAAGATTAAAGATTTAATATTGTTGTATTATGATTATTTAATTAATAATTATTAATTTAGAGTTGCATTTAAATAATGAACTTTAATTATTCTTAATAATTTGAAAATAATAAACTATGCTTTAAATAATGCTTACACTAATTAATAAGTGGAGAAAAATAAAATATAAAAGAATAGTTTAATTAAAAAGTTCTTTAAATGTGCATGAAAGAGTTAAATTTAAAAGATTTGATTAAAGTTCTAATTTAGGCATATTTATATTTATTTAATTTAATAATATTTTATTTAGGAGTTTTATTTTTAATAAACTCTAAATAATATTATTAGTTAAATTAATAAATATTATATTAAAAACATCTCATGATTTAATAAGGGAGAGAAAGATTTAATTTAATAAAGTTTATTTTAATTAAATTGTATAAAATGTGTGCATGAAAATTAAAATATAGTAATTAAAGACAAAGGGTTTTCACATAATTGCATGATCAAAGCCTTGATTTTGGGGAAAAACTCTTTATTAAGGAAATTAGAGCTCATTTCTAAATACACAGGTTTGGAGGAGCCAATTTCTGAAAAGAGGGTTTTCGAAGGAAAAAGAAGATTCTTGCATGTTTGTGTATTCATTGTTTTAGCATCAGATCTAGGTAGGATCTTGTGGGTTTGTGGAGTAGTTGCGCGTTCTCCAATTTTTCTTCTTCTTTGTGTCTCTTGTATTTCCATTTTCAGTATTTCTTTGAGTTGAAACCCTTGCTTGAGAAAATTGATTTCCATTATAGAATTGTCTATGATTTAATCTAAAAACCTTTGGTAAATATTGAACTTTAGGGTTTTCAAAACCTAATGAATTATGAAATTTACTTTTGTATGTTCTTTATGTGACATGTGATTTACTAGTGTTGGGTTTTTGGGTTTTTCATAGCTTTGGCTAGTCAAGATGTTTTCCAGAGGCTTGAGGGTTTGTTTTGTGATGTCATGATGATTTTGTATATGATCTTTTATACTCAACCATGGTAATGTGTCTTGTATGTTCTATAACATGTTTTGATCTATTGATTATTATTGCTTTTTAGTGTTCTTGTGTGAAACTGAGGTGAATGGTGTGATCCATCTGATATAACCTTTGAGTCTTCGATCAATTGTTTTTGGATTGCTTTCCAATTGCTTGTATAGGACTAAGGTGTTTGTATGATTTTTTCTTGGTGATGTCATGTTATGGCATGGATTGGTTTATGTATACTTGATTTTGGGATCATTCCTATTAGGATGATCGTATTGGTGGAATCTATGATTACGATCAGTGTTTTTCAATACTTGTCAGTTTCTTGTTTAAGAACTGATGGTCTTTTATGATCTTTTAATTTTACTAAGATTAGGGTGGTTATGTATATGTTAAGTTGGGAAGTATCTTGCAATGGAGGCCAGGGCCCAAAGTGGCTGCCAGAGTAACCCATTGTAGGTTATTTAATAAGTGATAAAATTTTATTAAATGGGTTTAAAATGAATTAACAAGATATTGGTACCACAAAAAGTCACTAAGGGGCTGGAGGATTAAAAGACTAGCTGGGTAACCTTAGAGTTGACTTGTTAGTATGCCTTGATAGTACGAAAGGATACTAGTGTTGCATAGAGTCACTAGGGGGCTGAAGGATTAAAAGACTAGCCGAGTAACCCTAGAGTTGGTTTGTGCAATGACACTTGCCCACTTGCATAGTAGATTTCCTACATGTTGTTGTTGCCTTTGGGATTGGTTGATACTTGTATCTTGGTACCTTTGAGTTAGATTGCTTTCAGGCGATTCCTTGAACCTAGATGTTGGATTTGATTGTTGAGTTCATTATCCTATTTGGGACTGGAGACTACTCCTCAGCATGGTGGGAGTGGACCTTTTTTGGGTTCCAGGAGGTCGAGTGGTAGTGCTTTTTTCTTATACCATTGAGATCTGACCATTGGATGTCGTTGTTGGATGTGTTTGCATAGATGTTCCTTTCTATCTGTTCTTGTATTTCTATGATGGATGGTTATACTTAGTGTGTTGTATTTGATTTCATAGATCTTACAAGATGATGTAATTTATTTCATGATGTATATTATTTCGGCCTTTCATACCCTATGACTTGTATAGTGGATGATTGTGCATTATGTTTATTTCTAAGTGGCATCATATATAATTGTATATTATTTAAATGGTTTCATACTGGTATATTATTATTTGATGTGGATTTATTATATATTAGATTTATTATTAATTAAACTTAAATGTGATTCAACGTCATGGGACCCTTAAGAGTTATAACCTGTTTATGTGTTGTTGATGTATGAGTGTATGTTAATTGCTTTTGCTATATTATTCTGTTCTTGTTTAGTTATTATCTTTGAAAAAAAAATGTTTGGAAAACTTAGTAAAACTTTTGGTTGGTTCTTTTGGATCCCTTGGTGGGGCGTTACAAAGTCTATGATGGGTATCCCTGACATAGTACTTTCTGGAGAGCTCTGTAAGACCTCATACATTCAATGATAAAAAATTCATGAAAATTATTCCATATCTTCCTCATCCTCGAGAGAGGAGTAGCAATTCTACAAGAAAGTTGAAACTTCGTTAAAGCTAGAAGGAAAATCCTTTGGACTGATAGGCTGACATTTCTACTTTGGTTTCTCAGCACATCTAGGAGGACTGTGAGAATACCATACATTCTAAGTTGCAATGGAGGAAGCAACAAGAAAAGTGTGAATCAAAACCAAGGTGTTAGCCCTAGCAGCCACCTTGATCCCCCAAGAACTAGGGTTTGAAACTCGTGAAATACCAAGGTTAGGTTACGAAAAAATTACTTGTGTTCCTACAATGGTTGGGTTTGCGCTTCTATTGAAATAGAAGGAACCAAAACAACAACCACATATGACAGTGTAGGAGCCAAGGAAGCCTTTCCCTTGTGCCTAATAGTGGTCCATTCTTCTTTTTGTATCCCTTCTGCTAGTTTGACACGAGCCTCTTTAGGAAGGGGTTTAACCTTGGGCACAACCAAAGGGAAATCCCTAATCTTGTGTTCCATTGACTAGCACCTATAACAGGTGTTAGGCAGGTTCATATAAAGCACCTTCTATGAGAAGGTTTGAGAACCAATCTATACCTCCATAGAATCCTTAAGATCCTTGGAGAGGTCAATCTCAACGCATACAAGTTTCTGAGGAAGAGCATTAATTTTTTTTTCATGTTCCTTTGTAATAACTTTGCCAAGAGTATTAGCAATGGACTCAATAAAAGGAAAACATGACAAGGGTAAACCTAGGAACTGCCCATGCAAGAATCCTAAGTGCTTTGTCATTAAAGACAATGAAATCTCTTGACCATATTTGAAAAACTAGTAGGGAAGAATGCACAAACCAAGGATCATTTCTAAAAACTGTATCTGCTTGCAACGGGTTGGCATAACAAAATAAAATTTTTTTTGGTAAGGTTTTGCATAGTATCAAGGTAGACTCCATGAGGATTTGAGCTCTTGTTAACCCATTCTCAGAGCATAGCTTCAAGAGGAGTCCTACCCACAAAATACCCTATTCAAGTATGTTGCTCTAACCAATCACAAGCAACATCAAATTCTTGCAAAGGATAATATCAGGATTACCTCGTGAAAGACCTTCAGGACAAATTTGCTAGGATATTTGTTCAATGGAGGCATCATGGCTTTCTGAAGTAGTAGCGTGAATACCAGTATCAACAACTAGGTCACCATTGGCCAGGGCCATTATAAACTAGCCTAAAAACTCCTGTAGTAAATGCGATTTGACAAGTGGAAAACACAGAAGGAAAGCTTAGATAGTATAAGAAGTTTATTTCTTCTTTAATTTAATTGTTCTTTTAGCTATAAACGTAAATTTTTATTTTGGACATATTTTTAATTAATTAAAATAATCATTTCAGAATTTCTTTTTTATTAATTAAAAAACAACAATAGTCATGAATGAACAAAAGAGAAAAAAATATAAATGCTATGTTTTTGTATAAAAAATTAAATAAATAGTTTCTCAAAAATTTTAATTTTCATGTTTTTATCTATTTAATTAATTAATTAATTTTAGAAATTACAGTTAAGATTACTTTTTATATTAAAAATTAAATAAATATTTTTTGAGTATTTTTTATTAAAAAAATTAAAAAATTATGTATCTAATTAATTAAAAAAACTTGGAATATGACAAAGTTAAAGAACCTTCATTGCTCATCATTGTATGTCTTCTACAATGGCCACCACAACATCTCTAACACATTCTAAAGGTGATTGACAAGGAATCATTGTGCTATCTATCTAAGAAGAATCATATAACAAATTCATATAGAATCGTTAGAGTAATCTCAATAAGAATTCAAACTGATAAATGGTTGAAACAACATGTCTATAGGGATACAACTTCACTTATAATTATCCTACAAAAAAAGGTAAGCCATTTGATGGGTTCCTTCTTCACTTAGAGCCTTTTTGCTCTACCATGGCTACTGCTTAGCCTTCTTAGGGTATCTTCTCTAACCCTAATTTAAAGGACTCTCTTCTAATCCCCTTCTTCCAAGAAACTCACCAATCAATTCAAATTTCACTATGTAACCCCAAAACTCCAAACTACGCCCTTCTTGGCCTATCAAGCCAAAACTCCACCACTTTCTATGAGGAAAAAAAAATCAAGTTTTAACCTCCCTTATGAGATTCTTGGCTCATTCCAAGCCATTCTACATCATTTTGATAAGTCTCACACACCCATAATCCAATATTGCCCTGTTTGTCCTTGTAGCCTAAGAGCCCCTATTAGCCCTCCTAGAAACAAGGAACCTTCAATATCTTGAAAAATCTCTTAACAATGCCTATTATTACCTTCTAAACTTTGTTTTCAATTGACGTAGGCTCAAGGATTTTCTAGGTCTTGGGTCTCCATGGTGTCTGTATAGTACATTTTTAGAAAACCCTACTTTTAAGGGGTTTCAAGAGCAATGACAAAAACTATGCTTCTGACACAATAAAATATACACTCTAGACTCCCTCCTCTAGTTCTTGGACACTAGACACCACATACTAAGATTTACTAACAAATATTGGCACATGCTAATCCTCTATTCCATCTAGAACTCACTTGCAAGCACCATTGTGCCTTACCAAGCTTTCACTTGCTTGCAAAAATGGCCAACTGAATCCCACAACCTCCAACATGATTATTTACATAGTATATGCAGACCATTACTTGATTCCCAAAGGCCATAGGTTTTCAACCATGGGAACTCAAGCTTTGGCCATTTTATTTGTTGTCTGCTCAAAACCAACCAAAAACTAAATAATTTTGGAAACCTAGTAAGATGAATGCCAAAGATCAAAAGAAGAATGCAAAAACTTAGCACATGATCCCAATCATCTAATACATTAAACAAAACAATCAAATCAATCCAGTTTCTTGGATCAAGCCTTCAAAACCACATTTTTTGTCAACAATTCCTCCTCACATGAACCGTAAATACAAATGCATAACCAAGCCCTCATAATGAGTTGGATGGGGTTTATATAAATTTATACAACTACTCAAACCCTTGGGTCAAGTTACAAAAAGTCATCTTACCTGTTCCTAAAAAAATGCAAAAATTGCCATTGCAACTTTTGAAAAAAATTGCAAAGTTGTCAATGAACAATTTTGACAACTTTTAGTAATTTTTCATTGTGGGCTTGCAAACTTATCTAGTTTGGTTTCAACCATCATAAATTAATCCTAAGATATCTAAGGAGCTTCTTTAAATACTTATTTCCCTATTTTATGCATTTTGCCACATTTTTCCCTATAGAGCAATTTGGAGGAATTATAGGCTTTACATGACCTAATTGCAAAAAACATGATTCAAACCTAACTCCTACTTAATAACACTCCTAAACATATTATTTTACTTTATACTTATTCCTTATTCACTAAATGGTTGGCTAGACCATTTACAAGCCAAAATTATGCTAGGGTTTTCCCTTTCCCCAAGGTGCTCTTGCATTACCATTTATGCAAAACTAGTTCAACAATATTCATACTGACAATATTGTATTATATTATTCTTTATTACCTAATAGTGACTAGTGAAAATAAAATACTTAGTACAAGCTCTTCTAGATCAGGTAACTGCGCACTCTCATTTAGTCAAATTAATCATTTCACCACTATACAAAACAAGAAAGGGAGAAATACAATGTTTATTAGGTGTATAAAAAAAGGTATATTACCACACCATGTTAGTGCCTCCTCAAAATTTACAAATACTTTATTTCAAAATTGTTAGAATGATTTTCAGAAGAAACATTCTCAAGGTGAGTGACAAAAGTAAGGCAATAACCAACAATACAAAAAGGCATGCTTGAGAATAATATGATACCAAACGAAATGATCCCATATTTGCAAAAATCTGCTAATTCAAAATACAACAAATCAAGGGAGACAAAGGTACCAAAAAAAAGCTTCTTGGGTATGCAAAAATATTGTCGTAGAATTCATACCAACAAGCTTGTATATTTTTGGCTTCTTTATTACCTAATAGTTACTATTTCTAATCAACTACTAATTTGAATCTCCTACAGATCAAATTTTAAAAAGGGAAAAATCAGAGATCTACTTTCTACCTTCAAAAAGAGAGGTCTATATCCTTTACACATAGATATCTACTACAAGTTTACAAAAACATAAATTATAATGGAATTTATTTGTTTCTAATGTAGGTACAATTCGAAACAACTTACAAATAAAAGAAAGAATACAAATTGAAAGAAGTTATCCCTCCAACCATTCAACATCAATTTGCATGGTCATAAAACCATTAAAAAAATCCCAAAATGGAAAGCGTGCAATGTATAGTTTGATCCTTGAACAAAAATTGGTATATTCAGCAACCGTGTTAATGTCTATTTAATATTTACATATGCAAGATTTCTAATTTTTTACATTCATTTTTAAAAATAGGATAATTTGAACAAGACTGACAAAAAAAAGACATTACCAAACATGAGAAAAAATCTTGCTTCTCATTGGTGAAATAAATGGATATGAATTGGAAAAGTTGACTCTATGACAAACAAACTATCAAAGTTATTCAAAAATAAGACTGCAAAACTAGACATTGACTATTACAACATTTCCTACAACTTATAGTTCCCCAAGTTATCTAACATGCACAAATTCTTATCTTATTGAAAATTAATTGATGGAGCAATCCTCATGCACCAGGGGAATGTACCCAATGACACAAATATCTTCCTTCATACCCTAATTGGGCATTAAATTATAGTTATAATATGCACAATTAATCCTTCCTCCAAGCTATGCACACCAAAGAAGTATCCTTTCTTAGATTGTTTATGACATAGGATTTTTTTTGACATTGCTAGCCTGTGAACTCTTACATCATTTGAGTAGACATATTATGTGTTATACCAAATTGAATGGACATCATGCATTACATCTTGATTGAAATACACAATAAATCTGTATATGAGTTAGTTTGTTGTTCTAGAAAATCATACTAGGTGAACAATCAAAAGGTCATTCCTTGATAAAATAATGATTTAACACCTATAAATGAATTCAATGTCTGCATTTCTACAAGAAAATAACTAAAAAAGGAAAACTTGACAAAATCTAGGAATGCAGGTAACTCTACCAGGGCTATGAACAAATGATTAGCAATGCCATATGGAAACTAAGATAATAGATCCACAGACCTACCGATGCCTTTCTGGAAACAATGCACTATCCAATTTAACATTAAGAATGACCAAACTATGTAGCTTGCTATGGAAATAGATTTCAAGCTACAATCTCTCCAAAGAGGAATGTTTAATTCACATGAATGCACTAGAATGAATGATCAATTCAACTCCTCTGATGGAACATCATATAAAATCTACCTCTTGATCTCTGAATTTGAATTTGTAGATTGATAATATCATTACTAATCTTAAACATTGGACTTGTCAAATATTCTTCATTGTAGTTACCACCACACACTTCCCATCATTTGCACAACCATTCAACTTTTCATTCTATGCCACAATTCTTGAACTTTCTTGATTTTCCATTAATGTAGGTACTTCTTTCTTCTCATTCTTGCCTCAGCCTTTTAGATCTATTATTTTTCCATCCAAGCCTTGGGGCTACACAAATATGTAAGGAAAAAATATTGTATAATCTAAAAAAGGTAGTCTTTGCTGATGTATTCTACAAATATTGGGCACAAAAACCCATTGTAATATAGTTGTTCAAAAAATTCTTATTGCATAAAATATTATGTGTATTCAACCAAAAATATATAAACTATTACTTTGAGATTTTGGGTTATTGCATAATCTAGTACCTAACAATAAATGCATTTGAATTTATATTTGATGGTAGCATACAATGTCAAGTCCAAATATTGTGATTTTTAAATTACATTTCAATTACTATAACAAATGCATTGATATTAAATTAATGTCTAATAATTAGACATGTCAATAAAATAAATATCACAAACCCAAAAGATACTTACTTTTCTAAAATTTTGCTAAACATTATAATTGCTGAAAAAAAATCTAATTCTAATTATATAATAATATTTCATTCAAAGTTGTACAACATAAAATAACAACATCATTTCTATTCAAAGATGAAAAAATACTCCAACTCAGACTTTGACCAATTAATCAATGTTTACATATTGATTAGACATGAAACACATTTGATATTTAAAAATTAACATCAACTAGTTCAATCATTTGAATAATGTCAAAGGGATCCAAACTTTTAATAAGTTAACAATTATCAAAATTGTCACATCCAAAGTTGCCTATCGACTATTCCCTTGTGCCTCCTATGATGCAAGTGCTAGTAGTGGGACATTTGTATGACATGAGTAAGATATGTATGTAGTTATATCTATTATATTGTGTTGGGGTTTCCCTCTTGCTTATTGTTTTCAAGTACCTAGGAATTGTTTTCAGGGTCATGTATCTTTTGTATCATGAAATATTATGAGGGATCATAATATTTATGGTTGGAAAAAAGTGTCTAATTGATTTTCTCATCTCTTCAACATAGAGAAGGTACTAGAAATGTTATGGTACTAGAGGGTCTATCATATTTAGTTAAAAATTTTCTTCAACATTTATTTAAAAAAGAGAGAAAGATAATAGAAATGGAGAGGTTGTGATGTTATTATATATTTGGATTTTAACATATTTTGAATATAAATTATTAAAGCCAACTATTGTCGAGAAATTGTCAACCTCACCAAAAAATTATTTGTTTCTATTGTTTGTGTTAGAACTCTTTAGAATAACTAAGAGGGGGGTGAATCGGTTATCCAAGGTCCAGATGCACAAACAAAAATTTTCACAGCTTAGTGAACCAATATCCATAAAACATTTTCATCACGCATACATCCATTAGATTATGCAATCACTTAAACTTGTAGGTTATTGTCAAATCAATTTGTAGAAATGTAATCATGAAACATAATAGATTCAATAACACATTTGACACAATGATTTAATGTGGAAACCCAATTTGGGAAAAACCACTAGTAACATCCTACTCATCCTCACTCTTCTAAAGTGATGTCTTGTGAAAGGCCAACCCTGTTAAACATTACAATGCAAACTATTAAATATGACTTGGTTAAAGGGTTTTAATCACCTTGTTAGGAGTGAGCCTTGTTAGAGGACTTTAGATCATTCACTTGGAATGTCACCCAGTTAAAGGATTTACAAATGATTGTTAGGTCAACCTTAATCCAAATGATTTACCCTATACTAGTACATTGATTAAAAAGTATTAGTTTGGCTTTGATCTAATAAAAACTTACAACACACTTGCAGATTATAGATCTTTGCTTCAGTCCTCTGTAATGTCCCGTTTTGGATATTTATTTATTTTCCTTCTTATTTGTATTGGTTTGATAGTATCCTCTATGATACCCTTTCATTATTTGATATTCTATATTTATACATGCATTTCATAGTCATTTCCTTTCATTTAATTATGTTAATAAGGTAATTATAATATATATTATATATTATTTTAATGATTATATATATTATAGTAATTATATGAATCATCTTTCTTATAATTAATAATACTATTTAATTGTTTATAATATTATTATTTTAATATATAATAAAGATGTAATCATCATATACCATAGTATTTAAAATACTTGATATATATTAATTATTGTACATCTCATAGATTATTATATATATTATATTTAAATATATCAAAATATATGTATTAAATGATTTTATATCATATATTTATCTATCTATATTAATCTCATAATTTTATTATTTAACTCTTATTTTCTATTAAAATCTATTCTATAACTGGGGGCATCACAGTCCTCCTCTCTCAAAATTTGCTTGTCCTCAAGCAAAGACAACTTATAAAATTATTTGCATGTAATGTTAATATCCATAAAAATATGATGTAAGAAAAATATAAGCATATATTAAAAATACATATTGATGCATAAATACATGAAGCAAGCATGAGGTGGACACATGAATGCATGAAAACACAAAGCATACACGATGTAGACAGATGATGTATGAAGGCAAAAAGCATACACAATGCAGACACATTATACATTCTTTATTGATTCTCTATAATTTATTTCTCACAATGAAGTAGAGTAAAGGGAAGGATTTACAAAATATACTTCCCCAGTATGTTTTTGATCATAGATCCTACAAGCACAAATAATTAGTAGGATGTACATGTATATAATAGCTCCAAAGAAAAGATGAGTCATAATAAATTAGTTTTAAACCAATATTTCACTAAGCCCAAGAGCAAAACTTTGGCCCCCTTGGCCTCAATAGGAGGCATCAGTCATCCCATGAGGTGGTCTACTTGGAAGATTCTTAGCTGAATTAGCTTGACATGATGTCAATGCTTCTTAACTTGACTAATATAAGCCTAAGAGCAAAAATTTGGCCCTCTTGTCCCTGATGGAAATATCCTATCATTCCATCGAGATGGTCTACTTAGATGTCCATCTTAACATTCTTTTTCCAATCTAAACCCAAGAGCAAAACTTTGGCCCTCTTGGCCTTAATGGCAACACTTTGGCATCCCTCAAGGTAGTCTACTTAGATGGTAATCTTAAAATACTCTACCTAAGCCCAAGAGTGAAACTTTGGCCCTCTCGGCCTTGATGGAAGCACTTGACATCAATCAGGGTGGTCTACTTAGGGAGTAATTTTATTCTCCTTAAATATCCTACCTAAGCCCAAGAGCAAAACTTTGGCCCTCTTGGCCTTGATGGCAACACTTGACATCCATCAAGGTGGTCTACTTAGTAGGTAATCTGATTTACTAATTATTATAATTGTATCACCATTAAATTTGTAGCTTATCTAGTTCTTGTTGGTACTTTGTATCTTCATTACTCTCTTGATTATGTTTAGGATTATGCTTAGATCTCTTGTTCATCCTTTCCTTTTCTCCCTTATCAAGTGTAGCATCCATTCTTCAAATTTGGCTTCTTTTCCCACATATATGTCCTAGTTCCCAACTTTCCTTGCAATAAAAGCATACATTTTTTTCTTTTTAGTTCATCATGATAGCTTTTGAGCTCTCTTGTGCATTTATGGCCATGTTCCCATGGTTCATTTCCTTACACTTCTCTTATAGAAGGTGCCTTAGTTATCCATATCGATCTTTGAGTGGCAAAGTCCATTCCTTTGTAGGCTCAATATTACCTGAACATCTCTATGCATGTGATCCATGGAGGATCTTCATATTTATGTATTAGTACTTTCCATTATATTTTATATGTTAGATTAGTCAATGCCAATTGTCACATAATGATTGAGATGGTAGGTCAAACATGTGAATATATATATTTCAAATGATACTTTCTTTGCATGTAATTGGTGGGATTCATGTGGATGATACATTGAATTGCTCGTGTCCAAATGTCTATTCTCTTGTCATCTTTTTAGTTTACAACAACAGTGGATACCCAAGTTGATAATCATATCTTCATTTTGGTTGACGTCATTACACACTCCTAAGGTTTCCATATAACCTGTCGGTTGCTTTCAATCATTTAATATATATTGACTCTATGTGGATCATCTTTCCAATTTAGTATCTATCTTCAGTGTGGGATCCACACTCCTTCATTACTCGATGTTTGATCCTATCCACCATTGTCATTCCTTGTATCGTTTGATGTCATTTTTTAGATACGTTAGGTCTAATGTATCAATGAAGATTATGTTTGCAAAGGCAACTATTAACATAATACCTATCACATCAGCGATGATGATTATGTCAACGAGGTGCAATGTGCAATGTAATTCCAACTTGTGTGTTCCAAAGGCATCTCTCCATAGTCTGACATGACTGAATATAAGAGACATCAATACAAGATGCTAACATATGGAAAAAAATTTATACATAGACATCCCATTTGGAAGTGAAAATGAGATTCTTCGCACTAAGCATAAAAAGTTATAAGTTTTAGATAGAAAAATTTGTGAAGGTGCATTAAGATTTGCATGGAGTCTTGCATCATGTAATCTAAAACCTGGTTTCAATTTTCACACGATGATCCTCAAATCTATATTATACACATTGCAGGATATGTAAGGTGATGCCAATATGAGTTTGATATTATTGCTGCAAGTATGGTACCATTTAAAATCTAATCTAATTCCTTGTTGCCATTGCAAGTTTGATATCATGTGCAACCTTTTTTTCCCTATGTTTGGGAGTGATATACAGAAGGTGTATATAAATAATTGCATGATTCTGACTATTTCTTGTAGGAACGGATTATTTGGTATTTTTTTCTGTATTATCTGGACCTTCATTATGTATAGGGTATATGCCAACATTTTTTTGTGCTCTTATTTATCTTTATTTTTCCCTCCCTTTATTTGCATGTTTGAAATCTATAAGTCTAAATTTATAGTCAGATCATAAGAAATATCCATAATGCTTGGCATTAGATGTGTTAGTTTTATCACACATAGCCATCTACTTCCCTTGTTGGGTGATGCAACGCGCTCCCCTGCCCACAAATGGTTAATTATGTGGTGTTCCATGTTCACTAACAATCATGGCTTTTGGTGCAATGACAAATGAGCCTCTAATTGGTATCAGAGCTTGGTTTTAGCCTGGTCATGGGTTCAACTCTCCCCGGTGCCTTCCCAACCTACATAAGCACCTGGTATGAGCATCGAGGGGGAGATTTTTGGGTGATGCAATGCGCTCCCCTACCCACAGGTGGTTAATTATGTGGTGTTCTATGCTCACTAACAGTCATGGATTTTGGTGCAATGGAAAATTAGCCTACATCCCTAACTACAATAATTCTAGGTCAAAACTAACTCCACACAATACATATGGAACCCACAAACCACCAAGAAGATGCACTTGTCAGTGTCTTTTGATGGAAGAGTGAAGGCATTCAAGAATTTTGATCTTTCCATAAAATCATTTGAGATCTTTTAAGAATCCACCATTTCCTCATAGCATTATGCTGCTTTGCTAATTCACTTCTATCCTTGGTACTCTCTTCTGCAATTCGACCATTTTCCCAAAGACTTGCCATGCAATAATAATTACCTTGCAGATTTTGTATTCAAATATCTTAAGAGTTTTCTTCCTTACATTTCAATCTCGTACCAAAAAGATTTAACGCTAAATGATGCTATTAGTTTTCATGGTTGATTATGCAAAAAAAAAACCCATCATGAATCATCAAAGGGGATTCAGTCATCTAAGCATTGTGGAACTATTACATAGAATCAATAGCAATTGGGCAAAACCACCTTATTGACCATGCTAACTCCGTCTCCATCACACAGGAAGTTGAGTAAATTGTTTGCAGGGATGAAACATTGGAATAAAGCCCAACTCTTCTAAATTCTATAATGGTAGGTGTTAATAGCCAAAACCAAATGGCAATGATCTTGGCCAACAACTTTATCTTCCACGTTTGTTGTGTTTCCTTCTATTCAATCCATCTCACTTCTCCTCTTTTATGTAGGCACAATTGTAATTCTTTTTACACAACATATTCTTCACACGATGGCAGGAAAAACCCGCTTTGATACCACTTGTAATGTTTTGTTTTGGATATTTATTTATTTGCCTTCTTATTTGTATCAATTTGACAGTATCCTCTATGATCCCCTTTCATTATTTGATATTCTATATTTATACGTGCATTTCATAGAGTCATGTCCTTTCATTTAATTATGTTAATAAGGTAATTATAATATATAATATATAATATATATTACTTTAATGATTATATTTATTATATTAATTATATGAATCATCTTTCTTATAATTAATAATACTATTTAATTATTTATAACATTATTATTTTAATATATAATAAAGATGTAACCATCATATACCATAGTATTTAAAATACTTGATATATATTAATTATTATATATATTATATTTAAATATATCAAAATATATGTATTAAATGATTTTATATCATATATTTATCTATCTATATTAATCTCATATTTTTATTTTTTAAATCTTATTTTCTATTAAAATCTATTCTATAACTGGGGACATCACATCCTCCATTCTATTTGGCTTTCACACTCTTCAGCTCTAATAGCTTGTTCACCCTTCAAGCATACCTACTCTTAAGCCTTCTTGCTTTGCTTGCCAATGCAATCTCTTCTCTTAAGTCACTAAATGAAGCAATATCCTAGACTCCTTGTCTTCCTTAGGTTCTCACACATGAAAGCCTTTGCTTTTGACCAACCATCTCTATAAATAGAGAATTAAGATCTTTTGCCATTCATCCTCCATCGTCCATTTTAGGGTTAGGTTAGATTAGCAAGGATTCAATGAATCTACCACTCATTTCATTTTATTCTCTTCTAGAAACTTCTCCTTCAATCGTCTTTGAATTTGCCTCAAAACAGTTTACCATCAATTCTGTGCCACCAACTCATCAACCTTATCTTCCACACGGTTCACACAATTCAAGAAATCAAACTTGTAAGCTCAGATTCATTGAATTCTTGATCTTTCTCATAATATTGACACTCGACATTAATTGGCTTTTGACGCTTGGCAGATACTACACTTCTCTATATCCTCTATCAAATCACTCAGCATGAACTAAAGTTTACCAGTGCTCAGCATCAACTAAAATTTACTCGACTTACACTATTCCACTCAACTTACACTAAAATTGACTTTGCTCAACTCTAACTAATTTTCTACTTGAGTTGCACTAACGTTTCTCAGCACCTACTGTGCAGAATGTTAAGCTTGGCTAAAAAACTTTATTTAACTTGTTCTTCTAAACTTAATTAGTGTAACCAACCTTTGCAACCTTAAGTAGATTATCAATGCACTATAATATCACTGTCTTAACCGATTCTTGAAAACCTTTTAATATTATAACTTGACCTTTCCTCTAGATGCTATTGTTACCTAATTTGATCAAATCCTCTTCATCAATCAAATAAATGATAGTACTTAAATCATATAAAAAATTGTCTTATCAACAAGTCGCAGGTTTGACATTAGTGACAAAAAAATGATTGAAACACATTTATCATACTTGAGTCAATCTGTTTTCAACAGTTTGTGTATTTTCTATTCTATTTGTTTCTATTTATTTCATTATTAAAATAAATACAATAGAAAGTATACAAAGAATAGGGAAAAAATCTAGATTATTAATTCATTATTTTATTATTATGCTAATATTATTTGTTTTTATTCTTTGTATACTTTCTATTCTATTAATTTTCCCCACTTTTAATGGATCACTTTGTTTTTTCTTAAAACATGCGTTGGCTTTGGCTTTCCCTTTTCATGTGCATTATTTGTAGCCCAGTTTGGATTTTTCAATTTCTTCATTTGGGGATTATAAAAAAATCTTCTGTAGCAATGCTAACGGCCATGGTTTGAAGAGACACCGATAGATTCGAGCTATCGATTCAACACTGTCCATGTTTCTTTCTTCTTGTTTGAAAATGTGAACAAAGACATGAATGCAATTCTTAAGCTAATTTACCAATGTCCCATGTACTTTTAATATGCATTAGTGTTTTTTTGGTACACAAGTTGAGTGTGTGTAGAGCTGAATCAACGTTGAAAATTGAGATATTGTAATTTTACAAAAAGAAATAAATAAATTTTCCCCTATCTTCAAACCCTTATTTTTCCTTTTATTCTATTGCCCATTTCTAGTTTGGCTACTTAACGAAGTTTTTTTCTATAGATGTCAACAAGTAAGCATAGGTTTTAGAGAGCTTACAATTGGAAATGATTTTTTTAAAAACCATCTCATATTAATTTTGTTTTTTGGATTATTGGTTTCTATTACATTTTGAATTTAATGATTTTAATCAGCAACCATTTGCACAGGAACTAATGTCAGAGGTCTTCACAATTACACA